>PVKY010003603.1:8069-21373 GCA_004027775.1 Bradypus variegatus
AAACGACCACTGCTTGTGTTGCAGGTGCGCATGGTGCGAGGGGAGCTGGTGGACGAGTCGGGGGGCTCCAGTCTGGAGTGGATAGGGTTAATCCGGGCAGCCAGGAACCCCCAGGAACAGACTCTGGAAGCTATTGCGGACTTACCCGGAGGGCAGGTACTGTGGACACCCCCACCTCCACCCCCACCGTCTTTGCGAGGGACATTAATATTTAGAGCAAAGCGCTTTACCTAGTCCCAACAGCCCTATAAGGTAGATATTATCATTTTCCCCTTTCGAAGGATGAAGAAAGTAAGGTTCAGAGAGGTCCAGTAACTTTTCCAGGGTCATGCATTATCAGAGTGGGGATTCGAACCTTTCTCGTTTCTTGCGTACCAGATCTTCTACCGCGCGCTTCGAGACGTACAACCAGGGGAGGAGCTGACCGTGTGGTATTCCAACTCCTTGGCTCAGTGGTTCGACATCCCTACAACTGCGACTCCGACGCACGACGAAAAAGGTACGACTCGGAGAGGTCTCGAGCCAGCAGGGGTGGGCGAATGGCCAGGTCTACTCTGGTCTTTGGTTGCGTCCCTATACTTGAAGGCCTTTCTCTCGCGCTGCGAAAAACTGAACTCATGCTGCCTGTCTGCGTAGGCAAAGAAGCAACGTCCCCACCAGTTCCTTAAAATCAACAGTAAATGGTGACAACAGCGACAGTAACAATCTGGCTCCATGATGTCGCAGGAAAATAGTGTTGAAAAAATATTGTGCTGAGTTTCCTAGAGTCATCCTTTCCTATTGCATATCCAGAGACAATTATTTACTCAATTATTAAGAGTCAATAAAGAAGCCTTAAAATACCCTTACAGCGAGTATAATACGGGTTTCTAGAGAGCATAACTCAAACCTGGAATGCTTTTAGAAGGTGGAAAGGCATCTCTTCTCCACTGGTTTGGAGAGGAATGCATTTCTGCAGCATTTTAGAAGCATTGTGGTACTTACAGCTAGTCAGTTGGCAGGTACTAAGGCCCTTCCATTTAAAAGGCATTTATTCATTCCTCCTCCTTACTTGAATCTGGGTTGTATCCCAGTTTCTTCTTAGATTTATTTGATCCCTTCCAAAGCCAAGAGCGGATTTATGCAAATTGAGGTGCAGTAACTAAAGAGAAAAACATTTTCAAAACTTCCTGAGGACACTGAAGAACACTTCCTGTAGAAAGAAGACTGGGAGGTGCTAAAATATTTAGTCTTGAGACTCCCTTTTAATACAGCAAGCTTCCATGCTTTCTTTTTTTCTTATCAATTGTTTTAATTAATCTGTAATTTCTCCTAAACAATATTATTATTTAAAGTTAACTTAATGAATGCTGTGACTTATTTTAACATGCTGTCCTCCTGAATTGCCTGCTCAATCTCATCCCTTTAAAAAAGGATTTAGAGAAGTTAATATAAATATGGGAATTAGGAAACAATAAGACAGAATGAAGTTTATTCAGAATGATGAGTCACTTCACTTCAAAGTGAACTGTCCTTTGTAAATTAATTCTATTGATTTTGTGAGTAGATTTTATTCATAAAATGAATGTTTGTCCTTCACATCACATGAAATTAGATTCTCTTGTCAACTTCTATCAGTATGAGAGAAGCATGACAAAAACCTCACAGTGGAGAACTCTCAAATCTGCCACTATAAAATAATTCAGAGGGTTATGGGCCTTTAAGGCTAGCCATTTCTGTACAGGATGTGCCGCCCTCCTTAGGCATGCCCAAGATAGCACAAAGCAACTTGAGTAGTGGTCCTCATGTTTTTATTTCAGCCAACCGAGTTTGTAAGCATCATATAGTAACAGATGTCAAAATAAACAGTTTTCCTTTTGGTGAATATATGGGTTATTCTGAAGCCTGACTTTGAGATGCCTGAAATCTTGATTACCTTTGACATACAGGAAGGAGAGGAAGCAAAGTCACCTACGAAGTGTGTTTGATACTCTTCGCATGCGGTGGATCTGAGTCTGGTAAACATGTTAGTTGGTTATGACAAAGTGAAGAAGGGACATATTCAAATTGAACACATTGCATTTGCTTAAATCCTGAAAAGATGAAGAAATAAGTAGGGATGACTGCCATTCTTCCAGTGTCGTCTATTTTCAGTGAGTTTCAATTCCATAATAAGAGGAAGGAAAATACTTTGTTTTGGGAAAAAGCTTATTGGCTTTGCATTGAGCTGAGTCATTCTGAGGCAGTCTTTGAAAACTCGTTTAAAAAGGGGTGGTAGAAGGGAAATTCTGAACTTAGTAAAAGAAAGGTTAAGTTATTAAATCAACATATGCACTAAGAGACCTAGGAGGTCCCTTTCCTCTCTCTCAAAATGCAAATAGAAATATTGAAATAGTTTCATCTAAGTCTTAGATCATTAGGATAGGATCTTATAGGCAAATCCTCTTCCCCTTCCCCTCTTTTTTCCCCTGCTCTCTCTTGACCTTAGCTGAATAAATTACTTCTCAGTTGAAATTCCAACTTAATTATCTGGAGGACTACTTGTATGCAAAGCCAGAAGTAACTGACAGGAGCACAGGGAGATCTGGAATTTTTTCATTGTTATTTCTATAGTAATGATTTAGAAATATGAGCTGCTTCTGTGCAAGGAAAGAATTAAATTTATTGAAAATAATGTACACTTTGGATATTTTCTTGTGTCTCAACTAAACTTCTTTCTCAGAGACTTTGTTCTCTTCAATAATATCAACCAACTATATTATAAAAGAAATCCCAATTGTAAGATCCATTTTCTCTGTATAGCTGTAAAAAGACCTTTTTAAAATTAACTTCCCCCATGTGATCAGAATCTGTTCCATGACATGAGTTTCTTCATTGTGTTTGCAGACCCTGGCAAAATTAAAAACACTTAATGCTAATAATATTAAAAACAAAAAGTAATATTGAACACCAAAATATGTTTGTAGTTCCTGATAGAGAATTATGAACTTTTCATATATATAATTCATGAAATATGTACATTGTATATCCATGTAATAAGATTCATGTAATAAAAAATAAGCCATATGTAACTTCTCCAAGGACTTTACCATCTTGGATTTGTCACATATCTAGGAGATTTAATAATAACCAAGTGGAACGACTGACAAGATAGTGTAAATACCCTCCAGTTTTTAGAATATCAGGACATAGGACTTTATTTTCCTCCCATCAAATTAAATGGGGTTAAAGAGGAAATAAAGATACAAATAATTTTGAAGAATAGAAAATCACAGTCCCTCTGTAGTCCTTCAGTTGGTTACGCCCCAGGAAAACCTCAGGCAAAGTGTTTAAGGTTGGGAGGGGGTAGGAAGGGTGGATAGCAGACACAAAAGACATTATTCTATGAAAAGGAATGATTACATATGGCCCATACATACAGGATATTGTCTCGCCTGGTAACGAGGCGCTCACGACCATTAGATTGTCCTTTGTTCAGTTTATCCAAACTCCTTGACATACGCCACCTATTCTGCAAACGCCAACAGATGGGCCCGGGCACAGCACAGCCTCAACACTTGATTTAGAGCAACAGCTGCTCTCTGCTCTCTTCTCTTCCCCTGCCAGCCTGCCACAGCGCTGCCCTACCAATAAAGATTTGCTCCAGTGACCGGGAGGAAGTCTTAGTTGGAAAGGCCCAGATCACCTTCTATTCGCCTCTGAGTAGTCCCAGATGTTGGAGATGGTGATAAGGGTTAGCCACTGAGCCCAGTGGGGCTCCCGAACTCATTTTTTTTTTTTTGCGGGGACCCAAGAATACTTCCGCTTTTCCCCATCCCGCTGGTCGAACCTCGGGCTTTGCCTTGGGTGCGCTGGAGCTTGCTTTCTGTCTCTTTTATTCGCTCTCACGGGGTTGCTTTTCCACTCTTTCTCGCCCAGGGGAGGAGCGCTACATTTGCTGGTACTGCTGGAGGACGTTTAGATACCCCAACAGCCTTAAGGCCCACCTACACTTCCACTGTGTGCTTAGTGGCGGCAGTGGCCGCTCCTTCCTGCACCACGAACACGCGGTTCGCCAGGGCACCGCTTCAGCCCCAGATGGCCCTCGCATCTCTCCGAAACCCTCGGTTCCCGAATTCGCTGCGGCGGTCCGGGCGGGCACTCTGCGGCCCCACCTGCAGGGCCCACCGCCCTCACAGGCATGCGGAACGCCGGAGGGCATCAAGCGGGAGGCATCCTCCGCTCCCTCCGCCACCTCGCCGCCCCCGGGCAAGTGGGGACCACTCAAGAAGGGCAAGGAACAACCGGAACGCGCCCTGGACACGAGCGGGGCGGCCCGCAGACATGGCCACATCCTCGGCATCGTAGCCGGCTCCCCAGCGGGGGGCGGCGGCCTGGCCTTCTACCCCGGCGTGCGCTCAGCCTTCAAGCCTGCAGGCTTGGCCAGGGCGGCGGCGCACGGCGACCCCTATCGTGAGGAAGGCGATGGCAAGCCGGGAACTGGTCCGGCCTTGGGCAGGCTGCTGGGAGGGGGCCGGCAGGGCGGGCGTCCCGGGAGCGGGGACAACTCGGCAGTAGGCGGCGCGAGTCACCACCATCACCACCACGCGCACCATCACCACCACCACCATCACCCCAAGTGTCTGCTTGCAGGGGACACGCTGCCGCCACCTCCGCCCGGCCTGCCCTGCCCGGGGGCCTTGCGTAGCTTCCCTCTGCTCTCGGCCCCCCCGGAAGAGGCGTCGGCCTTCAAGCACGTGGAGCGCGCCGCGCCTACTGCCACCGCGGCCGCCACGCTGTCCGGTGCAGGTTACGCGCAGCTGCCCCCTGCGGCCGCGCTGCCCCTTGAGCGCTGCGCCCTACCGCCCCTCGACGCGGGCGGGATCAAGGCCTACCCGGGTGGCGAGTGCAGCCACTTGCCCGCCGTCATGCCGGCCTTCACTGTCTACAACGGGGAGCTGTTGTATGGTTCCCCGGCCGCCGCCACTTACTACCCGCTCAAACTGCACTTCGGCGGCCTGCTCAAGTACCCCGAGTCCATCTCCTATTTCAGCGGGTCTGCGGCGGCAGCTGCAGCCGCCCTGAGCCCCGCCGAGCTGGGCTCTCTAGCCAGCATCGACAGGGAGATCGCCATGCACACACAGCAGCTGTCCGAGATGGCGGCGGGGAAGGGCCGCGGCCGCTTGGACGTGGGGGCGCTGCCGCCGGCCGTCGTGGCGGCGGGGGCCGCAGGGGGCGGTGGCAGCAGCGGCGGTGCAGGCAAGCCCAAAACGGGTCACCTGTGCCTCTATTGCGGCAAGCTGTATTCCCGCAAGTACGGGCTCAAGATCCACATGCGGACGCACACGGGCTACAAGCCGCTCAAGTGCAAAGTGTGCCTGCGACCTTTCGGCGATCCCAGCAACCTCAACAAGCACATCCGTCTGCATGCGGAGGGCCACACACCCTACCGCTGCGAGTTCTGCGGCAAGGTGCTGGTGCGCCGCCGGGACCTGGAACGCCACGTCAAGTCCCGCCACCCGGGCCAGAGCGTGCTCACCAAGGCGGGCGAGGGCCCGAACGCCGAGTCCGGTTATCCCCCGGAGCCCGGAGAGCCCAAGAGCGACAACGATAGCGACGTGGACGTCTGCTTCACCGACGACCAGAGCGACCTCGAGGCGGGAGGAGGCGGCGAGCGCGACTCGTAGTGAGCTTTCCCGGGAGGGTGGGAAAGGGTGTGCACAGACAGAAGGAGGGGGCGTCTGCCCGGGGAGGAGAAGAGGAGCGCTTGGTGGTGAGAAGGAACCCGTTGACAAAATCGTTTTTATTTTCCGGAGGGCTCCGGATTTGGAACAGCGAGAGGTTCCTCGTAGGGTGCTGAAAGATTCGCAGGTTGCTTAAATCCGGCTACCTGGGCAACCCCAGAGCGGTCGGTCCCCCGACGCTGCCCCGCTGGGGTCCCTGCGGATAGGCTTCCCCAACCGCCCAGGCCGGCCGCTTGCGGGGTTTGGATTCACATCGGTGCGAACGGCACAGCGCCCTCGAGGCGCCAGATTTTAACTGCCACGTATTTTTAAATTGTACTTTTGTGTGGAGGAAATTGTGCCTTTTGAAACGATGTTTTTTTTTTTGTGTGTGTGTGTATTTTACATTAGCATTTCACTGCCTGGACAAACAGTAGTCACAATTCGGTAGATGTGACATCCGTACACTTGTTTCCATTTCGTCTGTCCTCGTGTCAAAGACTGTGCCTTGCTGCACTGAATATTTGGTGATAGCAGGTGTACAAATTGGTCAAGTTGCAATTATTTATAAAAGACTAATGACAAATGTAAAATATCTAAAGCATGATCTGAAAGCACTCAATATATAATTTTAAAGAAAATATCTTATTTGGTACAGTACACGTGGTGTGTGTTGTTTTATAATGAATGATGTACAGTGAATACAGTATTTTGGTCTTGGTTCCAGTTTGTGCAATCTTTAAGAAAAATAAAGATACAAAGGAAAGTTTGTTTACTTAGCGATTTCGTAGATCCCTTAAATATTTTAATTTAAAAGCGATTTTCTAGGAGACTCACAAAAAAAGAAATCACAGATCACTTAAATTTAATAATCAATTTGGTTATTCATAAAATAGATGTTAAGCCCTACTGTAACAGTGAAATACGTCATTTCAATATGTATACTTCATAGGTTCACAGCTAGCAGGCAAAACAGTTGTTTTCTGAAACCATTATTAAGCATGCTACATGTTTTCGTGTTTACTGAAAAGAACCTAATGACCTTCAAGGAAAATAACGAACAAACAAACAAACCACATATTCTCCCTTGCAGGAAAGAATTATGGAATTGTGGAATCTTTATTTCTTGTGTTCGGTTTTTTTGAAAGTAGTTTTATTGAGATAAATTCACATACCATACAATCCATATATAGTGTACAATCAGTGCCTTCTGGTGTATTAGCAGAGTTGTACATTCATCACCACAATCAATTCTAGAAAATTTTCATCACTCCAAAAAGAAAAACCCCATATCCCTCAGCAGTCCCCTCTCAATCGCCCTATCTTTCTCTAGCCCAAGTAACCACTAATCTATTTATGCCAGAGCACTTAATTTTCTGGCTCTATAAATATATTTATACATTACGTTTTATATAAATGGAGACAAATAGTATGTAGTAGTTTGTGTCTGGTTTTTTCCACTTATGTTAAGTGGAAGAATATTCATGTATTACTATTGACTACAGTCCATAGGTTGCCCTAGATATTTTTTCAGTCATACACCACCCTACCACCCTACTATTAATACCTTGTAACAGTATCCTACATTTGTTCTAATTCATGGCAGAACATTCTTATATTTGTACTATTGACTACACTCACTGGTCTATGAGGGGGTTCACTATGTTATACAGTCCCATGTTCCATCTTCTGGCTTTCCTTGTAGTGGCATACACGACCCTAAAACTTCCTTTACAACCACAATCGCACCAGTGTATCATTGCTATTAATTACACTTACTATAATATGCTACCATCACCTCTATCCATTTCCAAACATTTACAATCAACCTTACTGCAGATTTTGCAGTTGTGTTAAATTTTGACAGAACTTTCCTTGGGTAGCAAAAAGGAAACTTGCTTCATACACTTTAGCCTTAATTCAACAATTACTTAAGGAAGTTTGTTTTAGTTGTTTATCTATGTACTTTATGTAGTTTCTTTTTTCCATGTACTTCTTCTAACAATCTTGTGCTGTCAGTGTGGGTCCCTTTTACTGAGGAGGAAACTTACTTTTCAAGGTCACCAGGAGGCCCATAATTAAGTTGGCAGTTAGAGGCAATGACTTAAAAAAATGTTAGCTAATGGAATGATGTTATAAAGAATATAATTTTGTGGTCTAAAATTGGAAGCTCCCCCCCCCCATATAGATTCTTGGGGAGGATTTCACTGCAGTTTTGTAGGAAGTGGAGGATTAGGTTAGTCAGCTCCTCAGCACCCTAACTCTTCCCAGTGGTTGGTAGGAAAATTCTGGTAGGTCACCGAAGGTTCTGGATATGATCCTAATTTTTTTAAAGTATTACCTGGATCTTGGGTACTGCAGGCAGACATTGCCCCATCATTTCTGTGTAGGGAACACCGGCTGCCACTGGTGGCCATCGGGGACTTTTTCTAGCCCATCACGGCAGGAGCATGGTTGGGGGCAGGCTGCTGAATTCTGTGGGTGGTGATCAAAAATATTTCTTCTGTGAGAAAACTTTGGGAAGTTTAGGTATTTACTGCCAGCTAATTAGAAAATGATTTGCTTTGTTAAAGCCCAAAGAGAAAAAAAAAGTGTGGATTAACATGCATATATGATAATAATCATATGCCTACTATTGCTGTCCTTCCTTTTGAAGCAATTATTGCTTGCAACCAAATCCACCTTTATAGAACAATATGGGAAAATTTTTCTGAAATGAGATCGTGTAAGTTTTCAGGGAAAATGAGAAAAGCTGCCTAAATTCTCAATAAGGGAAAACAGTTATATAAACTGTAAAAGTCATGCTCCCCTATTTCCTACGTCAGCACTAATTCCTATAATTCTTGTGGGTCTGTGTGAAAACAGCCTATAAAGAAATAAATTAAAAATAGTTTTATCCAAGAAAATACATTTCTAATTGATAAAGAATTTAATAAAAATTAAAACGCAGCCTGAACCCTTTATAGATAGATATCTGCTAGAAGTTACTAGAATGAATTTCAATATAAAAACAATTGGACATTGATTTTAAAAGCTCTTAATCGCAGGTCACTTGTAATTCTCCATAGGTTTCCTCTGTTAACCTGTGCATTTGTTCATGTATTTGCATACTATTATAAAAAATAAAATGTGATTATTTATTTTACTGGCAAAGTCAAATCAGTGATATACAAACAGTAATAATATTATTACTTGTTGCGAATGGCTCAGCTGAATTAGAGTTTCTCAGTTTGCTTCTCTCCACTCCCATCGTTTGCCCTGGAATCCTTCTCTTTTAGAATATAGAATTTTAGAAATGAAAAATCCATATCCGGGTGATCATAACTTTGAGGATTACACTAAAGCCACTGGAAGTTTCAGAGATTTCAACTAGATACTTTGTACCAAGTGATTAAAAAAATAAAGAAAAAAGATAGGAGGAAGACCCATGCTCTTTAGATGTGAAAGACTCGACTGTTTGGATTCAGTTAATTTGGACCGTAAAATGTTTTTGCTTAGCTAAGTAAATCGGACTTAATTTCTATTCTTGCTTCCACAGCTTACTAGCTTGGCATCTTGGCCTCAATTTCCTCATCTGAAAAAAGGAGCGAAAAAAGCAGTAAGGTATTTGCGAGGATTAAACGGGTTAATGAGCTACTTAGAATCAAGCCTGACACATAGTAAGCTCTCAAACGATATTAAAATAACTCTTTTAGAAACCCTTTGTGTTTTTACTGCAAAGACAGCCTAGGGGGATAAAAGCTGGCGCTCTTTTGTAAGCATTAGCATCCTTTTGCAGGGCATGTGCTGTCCTCTTGACTCACTTCTAGCCCCGGAAGAACTTCCATCAATGAAGTAAATGAAGGCCTTTGATACTTTCGCTAAGGAGAAACTTTTGCAGACCCCTACTATCAGCCCATCCTGATGTCTATTTTAAGCGGACACCGGTTCAAATGTTAGATGCGCCGGAAGAAGAATGCTTCTCTTTTCGTCTGTTTTCGTTTACTTTTGGGGAAATTTGGCTTGAGTTGAACACTCGTGTGACTCCCCTTTTGAATCGAGCAGAGAGCGGAGAATCCAACAACAGCTGCGATTCCGCGAGGCTCTACTCCGGGGAAAGTGCATTTACTGTCCAGCCCGTGAAGGGAGAGGCTGGAGTTCCTGCGTCTTGAATTGTGGGGCAGCCTGAGAGATGGTTACGGTGGTGGTGCTAGTGTGGGGTTCCAGAGCGGAGAGAGTGGTGACTGGCTGCGGCTCGATACTTTGCCGCTCCCATTGGTTCATCCCTTGGAGCCCGGGTTGTTATTGGCGGCGGGCCGGCGTGCGGCCGGGCCAGGCGCCGCCCTGCGAGAACCCCGGCCCCGCGCTGGCGTTTGGGCGGGGCTAGGCGCGTGGGCCGCTGCCTGTCAGCCTGGAGGTCTTGCGGCTCCCGGCGTCGTTCTCGCTGGAAGTAGGCGTTTCCTCCCGCAGACTTGCTTTTCGGGTTCTGCGTTCCGGGCAAAAGTGTGGGAGTCTTGCCATGTTTAGGTGTATAGTCTGGGAGCCCCAGAGCAGAGAGATACAGGGGGAACTGGCGGCGCCCAGCGGGAGGCAGATGGGAGAAGGCAGGCGAGGGAATTTTAGGCGCAGAACTAGTCCTTGCGGAAGCTCCCTGCCGCACAGGACAGGTTGCTGCGACACCAGCGCTGTGCATCTTCGCCATCTGCTGCTCCCCCAAAGGGAAGAGGGCAGAGGTGCTGGCGCCATTGGGAGGTCAGACGTGACCCTTGGCCACCCAGGTGTGAGCTGTGAAGAGGAGGACTCAACAGACGGCGGGGCCAACTTGTTTAGTTCCAGAAGGAGCGTGGCGCTCGATCTGGGCTGGGTGACCTTCCTACAAAAGATGAAAGGAGAGCTTCTGTCGTCTGCGACTGTAGTTTAATTCAAATTAGGTGTAACCGTTGTAACATACAACTTGTTAATGCCCTTGGCTTGCAAACTATCCGAGGGTCCTTCAAAGGGAGACCGAGACTGGATGGACTATATGTATGGATGTAATTCCTTTGAAGACACTGATTTTATGTCCAGTGCAATACATTTTAATTATTGAAAATTTAAAACGTCATATAAATAGTAGATAAAAACTAAAGCACAAGTTAATTAAATATGAAAGTGATGGCATAAAAGATGTTTGGTAATTTGTGTTAAATTAAGAGAAATGTTTTCGTGTGCATAATGAGGAACTGTATTTAAAATAAAGTTTATGAACTATCCAAATATCATGAGTATTCTCTACTTTTTTCCTATCCGTTTACATTTTTGCATAATTCTATTGTAGGAAATAGCTATAAATACACATTTCCTATTTTTAAGTTGAAAGTACTGTAATATTTCTGGAAGTTATAGAATGATTTGGCAAGTGTATTAGAATAGGAGACACTCAACTGCAGTGATCTGAGTAGAAAGCCTTAGGTGGTAATGTCTTATGTGACAAAAGATAGAGTGAAGAGAGAGGCAATAGCAGATGGCTTTGGATAAGAACATAGTGAAGATCAAAGACTGTTTTTAATCTTTTTTAAAAAAAACTCTGACAACTGGAAGAAATACAAGATTTTTACTTGACACTGAGCGGCTGATTTTTGAATTATCACCTTAAGGTACATGAAAACGTGACCAAGTCAGATTCAAGCTCACATAAGTGCATTGGACCATACCAGAAAACATCTGTGAGCAACAAAATGCTTTCAGGTATGCTAAAAGTCAATCCAATGAGAAATGAGTCCATGTAGGATGTCGCATTTTATAACTTTCTGATTTTCAGAAAGCAGGAGAAATGTTTTAGCAACCAAGAAGACATAGAGAAAAGGAAATACCTTGGGGAGGTTATGGGATAGACTTTCTAAATTATTTAAAGTTAACATGCTTAAACATGTTCTCAGGATATTTGTTTTGCCATCCATAGATGCTTGTACATATCCTGTGCCTTTCAATAGTTACCAAAATCAGTTGTAGTATATTATGTCTTGAATTGGTAATTGTAGAGTTCATGGCATTCGTATTGGCCAATATTCTCCTGAAGAAGTGAAAAAAAAAACAACTTTGCCTTGAGGTTTCATTGACAGCACTTAGTACATCAATTCTTCATTATCTTATCTAATCTTTATAACAAGCTCTTCTACAGAAAAAGGAAATGAGGCTATGTTGCACAGCCAGCTAGAAGTATTCTGAGGATTCACTCCTAGGTCTGTTAACTCCACAGCCACACTCTCAACATACTAGATGTTCTCTATAAAACACTGTCATCTAATATAGGAAGTGTTCAGAAATCCAGTTTGAATCTTTCATAATAGATCCAGTGAATGTTTTACAAGATGACAGTGAGGTGAATTGAAAGATTAATGGGTCAACAGGCTTTGTCAGCAGGAACCAGAATTAAATTAGAGACCATCTTTGGCTTGTTATGAATTTGAAATAATTTGAATTCTGGTAATTCCCATAAAGCTGGGTTCAGTCAAGCCTAGTCTGGCTGGGTCTTATTAAACACAAAGACGTGTGTCTAGGGGTGGGTCTAAAATGACCCACCTGTGATCTTGAGGACCCTAGGAAGGAAGGTATGATGGTTTGATTATTGAGAACTTCAGGACTATTATGCACTGCAAGAGATCACCCAATTCTCAAGTTAGGACCTAAAAACTTGCCAGTCCCCTAGAGTTCCTTGGGATTGAAGATCACCAGTAGTACGGTTCAGTCAATTTTCAAGCTTTTTTCATGTGAAGTAGGCTGGATTCCTGAGAGTCTAATCCAGTCAGGGTGCAGTGGTGGGCCTGGGTTGGCCTAAAGCTACTCTGCTGATGGTGAAGCTGAGGATTAACAGAGAGAGAGAGAGAAATCCAGGGGAAAAACAAACTAGAATGCCAGGCATATTACCAACTAGGCTGAGGCAGAGTCTCCGAAGACACAAGGCAGCAGAATGGAACCAAATCAGAATAAGAATCATGGGATGGAGTAGAGGAGATGGGGAAATGGTAAGACCTTGAATGACTGGAGCTTGAATGCAGGCATTTTTAAAAAGGCTAATTTTCCTTTTTAAATAGGTAATACATTCAATATTCAGAGATCAAAACTGCAGAAACAAGTATATATTTAGAAGTCTTAATCCCATCTCATTTCTGTCCACTCCTGATTATCCTATAAGTAATTACTGGAGGTAGATTTATAGTAAAGCTCACTAGCAAGGAATTTCTTCTAAGACCTGTATCTAATCTTGTGTTCTCTTTCTTAAAGTTGGCCTCCCAAATTCTATGAGCTTCAGATCCCACAAAATCTGGATCTATACTTAGAAGTCACTTACTTTAGTTTTTTTTAAATATACTTTAAGTGTTTCTTTTTGTAAGTATAAGCACATAAAAATGGATATATTCTTATTTTCCTCCTTTTCTTAAGTTACATATTTAATATACACTGCTCTCTATTGTGCTCATTTTTTTTCTGCTTAATATATTCCATAGCTGTTCAAGGAGAGAGCTTCCTCCTCCTCTCCCTCTCCTCCTTTTTTTTTTTCCTTTCTTACTGGACTTGATAATTACTCTAGGTAGTAGTTTTGTCTTTCCTGCCATCAGAGACTCCACCAACACCACCCTCAGCATCTTTATGGAATGCCTGATA
>PVKY010003604.1:0-21227 GCA_004027775.1 Bradypus variegatus
TTCTGTTTTCCCCTGGGAAATGACAGGGCAGAGCGATGACCAATTTTCTGAATACATTACCCACCACCTGCTCAGCCGCCAAACCCCAGGGCCCAGAATGCCCGCCTCTCCCTGGGTCAGTTGCTCCCAACGGGCTTTAATGGAGGACAGGGCTGTGCTCTAACAGTCACTAAATGCATGTATTTTTTTTAATGAAAAAGCTATGTGGAACATTAAAATGTTTCCCAAAGCAACCATCTACCATTCTCCTCCGGCATTCCCACGTCTAGGCTTTGTGTCACGTTGTCGCGGTGAGTAACTGTGTATTTTTTCCAAGAACCGGACATGGGAACAGCTCCTACCTGTGGCCTGAGCTGCTGGCCTGTGCTGTGTCCTCGTGGCTGGGCTACACAGCGGGGAGCCCTGGGAGGGGCCCCTGGGAAGTGCTCCGAGGCTCTCAGACCATGCAGGGGAGCGCTAGACCCAGAGGCTCTGGGGGAGCCCGGTGCAAAGGGGGCCCACCCTCCCCGGGGACTGACCTTGAGCCTCCCAGGGCAGGAAAAGATCCAGATCTGAGGCCAGAGGAGAAGCTGGAAGGGAGAGCAGAGGAGGAACAGAAGGCAGACGGAGGGAGAGGCCAAGGTCCAGGGAGACAGACAGTGGGCAACGCTGAGAACCCCACAGGGAGAGCGCCGAGGCCACCCCCGGAGAGGGGCAGCTGCCCCATTCCTCATGGCAGGGCCCGGGACATGCAGCCCTTCCTGGGGGCAAGGGGCACCCCGAACGCAGACCACCTCCGCGGGCTCCGTGTGGCAGGGCCTGGCTGGGAGTTTCGGGGTCCCAGGGGCGGCTCACCTTCCGAGGAGCTGTCCTCGGTGAAGTAACAGGCCGCCTCCTGCGCCGACTCGGCCTCCTCTGAGCTCAGAGCTGTGCCGGGAGCAAGGAAGGGCAAGGGCAGGGGCGCACGGGACGCTCGGCTCCCAGCAGGCGGCTCCCGAGGCCGGGACGCCGGCCGAGCACCTCCCTGCAGCCCCCCGCACCCCCAGCGCCCACCTGCCAGGACCCACAGTGAAAGATGAACAGGACGAGTGCTGGTCATGTTGCTTTTCTGGTTTTTAGTTATTTTTGAAAATGCAATACATGGTCGAGGTAAAAAATCAGTAAAATGGTTACAGAAGTGAATATCCTTGTTCTTAGGAAATACACACGGAAGCACTAAGTGTTCTAAGAACGTGTGTATCCAACCCACCCAGAAACCTGCAAACGTTTACAAGATACAGACAGACAGACAGACACACACACACGGCTGGATGGATGGACAGACAGAACGATACAGCAAAGGTGGCAACACACTGACAGCTGGCAGGTCTGGGTATCTGGGGAAGGGGGTGTGTTGGAGCTCTCCGTATGGTTTTATGTTACTTTTTCAACTGTCCTGGAATTTTGGAATTATTTCAAAATAAAACTTAAAACAACAACATCAGTGACAACACAGCCTGCAGATCGGTGCAGCGCGGAGTCCAGGGGAAAGGCAGCGTCCCTCCCAGCCCAGGCGCTGGCCACGAGCAGAGGACACAACCCTTGCGCCCTGTCCGGCCCAGCGGGCTGGGATGGGGAGCACACAGGGCTGCCGTGAGGGGCTGATGCTTCCCGCTGCACAGAGGGGGGCAGAGTGGGTGGTCTAACAGGGCGTGGCCCCGGAGGAGGCTGCTGGGCAGGAACCCCGAGGCCCGGGTGCCCCGGGTGAGGTGGATGGGGAGGGTGGGGGTGGCTCGGGAGCTGAGGGTGCAGCCCACCCCATCATCCTCGGCCACCCGGGCCTGGCCTCCAGCAGTGCAGGGCACCCACCCACCGGAGAGCAGCGCGCCCCGGGGCGTCCGCAGGCAAGTGGCACAGGTGAGAACACAGGTCTCAGGAGAGGGCTCCACCTGCCCAGGCTGCACAGAGCAACCCCCCGGGGAGCTCGGAAAACGCGGCCGTCTGGGCCCAGCCCATCCCGGTTCTCTGAGAACCTGGGGGTGAAGCCCAGGCACCCGGGTCCTAACAGTCACTCCAGCTGGTTCGGAGGACGAGCCAGTGCCCAGAACCGCCGCTCCACTGCCACGGAGAGCCAGGGCGGGCGATGAAACAATGGGATCTGGGTCAGCTCGGCCATGGACAATCACCACACAAACCTCGGCTTTCTCCTGGGAGAAGTGGGGCTGACGCCCTCCGTGGCTGAGCAGGGGAAGCTCCCAGCGAATGGGGCCTTGGACACTCGCCCGAGCCCCTCCCCACCCAGCTGGGGCCTGCCCCATAGGTGACCAGCCCTGTGCCAGCCTCTGCACACCCGTGAGCGTCGGGGTGCATCTTGGAGAAGCGGCCCTTCTCACAGCCGCATGGCAGGACTCCTCCTGGGGCCCTGTGGCCCTCAGTGGTGCCTGCAGGCTGACCCTTTGGGGATAGGACCTTGAGAAACTTAAGGACAAACCAGTGAACGTAAAGAGCCGAGGCTTGAAACCCGAATCCCGCTCACGCCAGCCTCCTCACCAGCCTGCAGAGAGCTGCCTGGTGCCCCCGCAGGCCGCGTCTGCACCGACGACACCCCTGCTGCCCGGGGACTCCCCGGCACCTCGTCTCCTCCACGCCCCTTCCCAGGTCCTGGCTCTGCTCTCAGGACAAGGCCAGGCTGGACCCCGACCCAGTGCCCTGAGTGCCTCCTCGGGTGGTCCACCCCCAACCCGGGCACCCTGCTATGCTGACCCCAGCCCCTGCTGCGAGGCCCAGCACCCCGCATTCCTGACCCCAGACACACGCGAAGGCCTCTGGGGAGGGGCGAGGCGGCTCTCACCTGGGGGCAGGTGCAGCTTGTACAGCACCTTGAGCTTCTCCGTCAGGTCCCCGTGGCACATCCCGCCTGTTGGGGAGGCCGGGGGGTAGGAGCACGCTGGGGAGTGGGCTCTGAGGCCGCGGCTGGCCCCTTTGGGACCCTCCCGGGCGCCCTCTGGGAGAGCAGCGCCGCGAGCCACCCAGGCCTCCTGCCTTCCCACAGGCCCTGCAGGAGAGCTCAGCCCTTCTCTGGGCCTGCAGCAGCCCCGGACTGAGCTGGGAAGGGGAGGGAAGGGCTCTCGCTGGACAGCCGCCTCTCCCCAGGGTAAACCCGTCCAGGGACAAGGGCTCAAGGCCGCCCTGCTGGCCGTGGTGGGGCAGCCACCGGGGCTGGCACTGGGAGAGGGCACTCACTCATCCCCAGCACGAACTCCTTAAAGTTGATGAGGGAGTCCCTGTTCTCGTCCAGGAGCCGGAACATGCGCCCGGCCAGCACGGGCGTGTGCGAGCCGCAGGCCCAGGGCGCCAGGCTGGCAAACAGGTCCCGGAACTGGCTGGCATCGATCCGGTACTGCTCGAGGTAGGGCAGGCTGGGGTCCCGGCGGCCGGCTGCCACGTGGCTGCTTCCCCAGTACTGACTCGCCAGGTGCTTGGCCTGCGGGGACACGTCCAGTGAGACAGCCGGGCCTCCCAGGGCCACGGCTGCTGGGACCACTGGGCTGGCTGGGACGCCCGACCCTGCGCAATCCAAGCTGCAGAGCCCCAGGGGAGGCGAGCACCTAGCCAGGAACTGCACAAAGCCTCTCGTGGGAATCCTCAGCCCCCCGTTTACAAAGACAGGGCATTTGGGAGCTGGCCCCAGTGGCCCCAGCGGCCCCAGCAGAACAGGGGCCGAGCCGGGCTCGACTCTCCTGACCCCAAGGGCACAACACTGTGGTCACCTCAGGGACTGAGCTGCAGCTGGACCAATGGACGGCGCCTGGCAGAGGGGGCGGACGGTGTCTGGGGTGTGTCAGCATCCTCCCCCCTTCCATTAACATTGCCTTGGATTTCCTTGGGAATTTTCTGATTGAACCCCTCCTGTCCCACCCTCGGGCCACAGGGCCGGAGGGGCCGATCAGCCCCTCACTGGGAATGGGCGGCTGCAGGCCTGGCTCTGACCCAGCCATGGACGCTGTCCTCTAGTCGGATCAACCGTTTCAGGGAAGGTGCCTAACTCAGGTCAGTGCAATGACCAATCTGAGTCTTTTGCTAAAACCTGGAGAGAAAGATTTTCTTTCCACTGGGGTTACCGAGAGGCCGGGATGGCCCCACAGGACACGGGAGCTGTGGGATGCCCGGGCAGCCGGCGCTGGCCACACCTGGGGCTGTGCAACCCTGGACTTCTCAGTTTCTGAGCCAACACAGCCCTCGGTGGGTGGGTTTCCTGTCCAAGGACTACGCTCCGCCGCGGACGGCTCAGGGTGATGGCCCCGAGGAAGGTGGACTCCGTCTGTCTCCTGGCAGGAGGCTGCCAGGCTGAGGGTGCCTGCAGGGGCTAGGCCGGGTCTTCACTGTCCCGGGAGGGGACGCAGGAGGCCCTCACTCTCAGCTGTCACCTTGAACAGCACGTAAAGGTCCTCCAGCTCGTCGACGGAGAAGCCGACGTCCCCGGGGATCGCTCGGACCTAGAGGGAAGGACACGGTGCAGTGACGGAATCTCAAGTTCCTGCTGCAGCCAGCTGGGAAGGCGTCACCCGGCAGGCCCTGCGGGGCGAGGCTCCTCCCCGGGGCCTCCCGATCCTCCTCGGGCGGGGAGCGAGCCCCTTTCTCCACGCTGCCTCCGCACTCAGCACTTTTCCACTCCTGGCCTCCCCACCCCTCCCGGCCCTGGGCCTGTGAAGCAGCAGGAGCCTCGGGTCTGGGGGCCCCTCAGCAGCGCCACGCTGACCTGCCTGACCCTAACCGGGCACCTTCCCACGGCGGGGGACAGGGAGTCGCTGCTTCCCGTGGGGCCGGCCTCCCACATACAGCGCCACGCTGGGTAAGGGCCTCGCTGTCACGTTCATCCTGGCTCGCTGTCTCAACCGGCTACTTTCGACACGTGATGGCTTAGCTCGGGGCCCAGCTCAGCTCCTGATGACTTTTGGGGCTGTCCCCACACGGAGTACGCAGAGACCCCGAGTGCCCTTCTAGCGTCACCAGCCAGCCAAGCAAATGGGGTCTGTCAGGAGGCCCGGGGTCCGTTCAGGAAACGGATGTACACTTATCCCTCATCACGCGTTCTTCCCCCACGAGCTCCCTCTTGGGGTGGGCAGTGGGGGAGGGAAGCCCTGGCGTGTCTGTGGCGGCTGGGCAGCCTGCCTCCTGCGCACCCAGCAGTGGGGCCATCATTAGCTCCTGCTGCCTGGATCCCTGGGGAGACCCGGTCCTGGCTGGGTCCGAAAGGCATCCTACAACTTCCCAGCCAATTCCCTTCCCACTTACATTAGCCAGAGTCTGTGTCCCTTGTTGGGACCACAGTGCCCTCTTAGCTTCAGGCCTGAAGAGAAGGACTGCGAGTACTAAGCTGGAATAAGGAAAGCTCCTGCCTCTGGGCAGGTCACTGGGGCACAGGGAGGCAGGTGCCCGACTCCTCTGGGGTGGGGGGAAGGCTTGAGGCACCGGACGTTGTGGGGGTGAGGGGTCGAGAGGTGCAGGGTGGGGAGCACCAGCTTCCCCGGGGAGGGTGCAGCCTGCAGGCGGAGGCCACTGAGGCTCTCCAGGGGACTAACGTGGAGCAGAGACAGACCGGGGTGTCTCCCCACCTCCCCAGACTCACTGCACCCCAGGGTTCCAGCTGCATGGCAGCCTTCAGATGACACAACAGGGAAGTGCAAGGACAGGGCCCAAGGGGGGCTCTGCAGCCCCCTTCCCCACATGCGGAGAGGTCTGCAGCCCTCCCTGCAGCCCCTGTGCCTGGGCTGCCCCCCCCACAACCTGTGACGCTGGAGCCCCGTCCATCTGTCCACAGTCCGTACCACACTCCGCTTGGCCGTGTCCTCCAAGGACTGGATCACCTTCAGCCTCTGTTTAAACCGCATCTGCTCAAGGTCGTCGGCTCTCAGGCTGCTGAACTTCTGCAGGCCAGAGGTGACTCCATGAGACGAGGCGACAGCCCGGAGCAGAGCGTCCAGCACCCCGGAGCGGCCCCGTCGAGCCAGCCTGCCCCCCACCCGCCCCCAGTGCTGACCTCATAGGACACCTTCAGGAGCTCAAAGACGTCCACCTCGGCAGGGGGGTCATCCCCACTGGTCAGCAAGGCGTGGAGGTGTGGGATGGGGGGAGAAACACTCTGCTTGTTGACCACATTGTCCAGGTATCTGCAACGTTAGAGGGCAGAGGGCAGCTGTCAGTCTGGACCCACCCCTAACCCCCACAGTGACGGGGGACCCCAGGTGCACGCAGACCCCATCTCACCAGGACTGGGGACCCTCCCAGAGGGTGGGGGAGAGGGGGCTGGCTGTGCAGGGAGGGGCGAGGCCAGGCAGGGGTCTCACCCCAAGGCCTGGAGAGAGAAGCCCCTGCCCACCTCCACGAGACAGGCGCAGAGCACTAACTGGAGCAGCAAGGCCGGCTTCCAGGGTCCCCAGTGCTGGAAGCCGAAGCCCAGACCCAAGCACATGAGAAGGGTTTGTCCCGGCCCTGGGCTCCCTCTCTCTGGCTGGGCGCAGAGCACCACAGCTGGGAAGAATCAGGGGCAGGAGTGAGGCCCAGCCCCGAGGCGGTGGGGGAGCCCTGCTGTGGCTTCTTCGGGGACACAGCCTCTGAGGGACAGCAGCTCTGCTCGCTTCCAGGCCCTGGGCTCATACAGGTGAGAGAGAGGCTCCCGAGCGGACCCAGCCAGTCTCACGCAGGAGATGGGCAGGAAAATCAGCCGCAGGCTCTGTGCCACGACGCCAGCATGGCAGAGCAGGGAGGTCTCGGCCCCGCCAGGACGCAAGGGCCCCATCAGCGGAGCCCTCTGGATGGGCTCAGTGGGCGGCTGGGGAACGTGGGCAGGCCGGCCTGGGAGCACCTGGAGCTGGGGCTGGAGTGAGGCACCAGGGGGCGGGTGGGCAGGGGACGCACAGGACCAGACTCCCAGAGGGAAGGGTGCTGTGGGCTGCCAGCGGGTGCGGGACTTGAGGGCCTGCATCGAGGTGGGGGAGGGAAGGGGCTGGGTGTGGGGAGAATGTGGGGGATGGGGGTGGGACTCAGGGAGGACCTCGAGCTGCAGCTGTCACGAGCGAGCCCAGCGTGGGCCGGCTCTGCCTGGGGGACAGGAAGGTGGCCAGGCTGCCGAGGTAGAGAAGGCACAAGCCGGACTGCTAGTGGACAGCCACCGGGAGAGGCGGGAGGCCCTGCTCGTCAGCTGTCGCCTGACCACAAGAACCGTCATGCTCGGCTGTCAGCTCTCGTCACCCCCTCGGAAAGCCTCCCCACGCACTCGTCACTTATCACCATCCGTGCGTTGTTTTCTCTCTCCCGCCCCTGGAGTGTCCCTGGTCCGCCTGGGGCCTCGATGAGGCCGGCACACTGACTGCACGTTGACCAAATAGCACCCAGGCTGGCAGGGGACAGGACGCTCTGCAGCTAACGTGTCAGGAGGAAGCTGAGGAGGCGGCAGCCCCGTCACCTGCCCAGGATGGTCATGGCCTCGCCCTCGTCGTTGCAGCCCAGCAGCTGCTCCACGTTGGCGTCCAGGATGGCCAAGGCCACCTGCAAGACGACCTTGATGCCCTCGTAGAAGAAGCAGTCGACGATGACCACGGCGCTCTCGAAGGGCATGACGCTGAGGAAGAGGGTCAGGAACCAGGAGAGTGAGATGCTGGAGATCACACCCAGGGCCTGCATCTTCTCCGAGAGCTGGGGCAGGAAGTCCCGCGTGAGCTCTTCGAAGATGCCTTGGTCCACCAGGGCACCTGCAGAGGGGACGGGGCGGTCTGGGTGGCCGGCACGCACCCCGGGCCTCCTGGGAGCCTAGGCCCAGGAAGCCTGTCCTGTCCTTGCCCACCCCAGGCCAGGCCAGTCCCACTGGGAGTGAGTGGCAGGGGAGGAGGAAGGAGGAGGAAAGAAATCTGTAGGCATTCCTTCTACAGCTGCCAAGTCATGGTGTGCAAAGAAGCATTTCTTCCATCTTCTTTTGTGGGACACAAGGAGTCAGAAGTTGTGCCGGTTTGAATGTACTGTGTCCCCCAAACGCCATTATCTTTGATGTAATCTTGTGTGGGCAGAGGTGTCAGTTTGGATTAGACTGTGATTCTGTGAGTGTTTCCATGGAGATGTGCCCCACCCAGCTGTCAGTGATGACTCTGATTGGATAACTTTCATGGAGGTGTTGGCCCACCCACTGGGTGGGTCTTGTTTACTGGAGCAGTGTATAAGCCCAGACAGAAGGAGCAAGCTTGACACAGCCAAGAGGGACACTTTGAAGAACGCACAGGGCTGCAGATGAGAGACAGTTTGAAGACGGCTATTGAAAGCAGACTCTTGCTCTGGAGAAGCTAAGAGAGGAAAAACACCCCAAGAGCAACTGAGAGTGACATTTTTGAGGAACTATAGCTCAGAGAGGAACGTCCTGGGAGAAAGCCATTTTGAAACCAGAACTTTGGAGCAGACGCCAGCCACGTGCCTTCCCAGCTAACAGAGGTTTTCTGTACACCATTGGGCATCCTCCAGTGAAGGTACTCGATTGCTGATGTGTTACCTTGGACACTTTATGGCCTTAAGACTAACTTTGTAACCAAATAAACTCCTTTTATAAAAGCCGATCCATCTCTGGTGTTTTGCATTCTGGCAGCGTTAGCAAACTAGAACAGAAGTCAACACCACTTTGGCAGTTTCTGTGTGTCCTGCCCTAATGCTAGAGAAATAGATGAGATTCTAAAGGGTCCCAAGAAGGATAATTCCAAAAACCAAATGGCAGGAGGACAACGTAGAGTAATGGACCTTTTATGTATGTAATTAAATCAAGTTACAAGCCAATTTCCATTTAATCACAGGTTTTATTGGCTGTGAGTTCATAATAGTAGAAGCTGGCTAACAGGTACGTGGGGGTTGCTGTACTCTCTAGTTGTGTATGCCCGATGATTTTCTACAGTGAAAAAGTTTTTAAAAAGTTAGAAGGTGGTTTAGGTGCTGTTTGGGACTAAATTATGTCCCCCCAAGAGATATGTTTGAATCCTGACCCCTGGTCCTATTTCTGGAGGTGGGATCCTTGAAGACCGTATCAGTTAAGCCCAGATCCCCGTGGACCCTGATGCAGTGTGGCTGGTGTCCTTAGAAGGAGAGGAAATTTGCAGAGAGAGAGAGACGGGCACGTGACGGAGGCAGAGTGTGAGTGATGCCGCCACCGCCAAGGCCTGCCATGGATCGCCACCCACCCACAGCGCAGTGGACAGAGAGGCTCCCCACCTTCGAGAGGGGCACAGCCCCACCAACCCCCAGGTTTGGACTTCTGGCCCCAGAACCACGAGACAATAAACTTCTGTTCCGAGAACACGGTCTGCCTTCTTGGTGTCGGCAGCCCTGGCAGAGTAAGGCCCCAGACAGGTCTTTAAACATCCCAAACGGGTACCGTCTTCTCTGTCTCGCAGCTCCTCCTCGGGAACCCACATGAAGTCCTGGGGGGAGCCTGGCTGCAGGCTCAGACAGCCGGGGATCTGTGTGCCGCCCTGCACTTCTGAGCAGTGTAGCTGTGGTTTGTAGTTCCGGACCCCAGAAAAACACGTTCTTAAAGTTAATGCACTCCTGTGGGTGTGAGCCCTCTGTACGCAGGACCTTCTGATGAGGCTACTTCAGCCAGGGTGTGGCCCAGCCCATCAGGATGGGTCTTAATCATGTTACTAGAGCCCTTTACGAACGAACAGAGAGAGAGAGAGAGAGAGAGAAAGCGCCAAGGAAACAAGAAGCAGAAATCACGGAAACCCGGAAGAGAAGGAAGCGACTGGCAGATGCCGGCATGGGTCTTGCCGAGTGGCAGAGGAGCTGAGGGTCACCGGCAGCCAGACTTTGGGAGGAAAGCATCACCTTGATGGATCCTTGATTTGGGTATTTTCCTGGCCTCAAAGAGTAAGTGAATAATTATGTCCCCATTGTTCAAACCAACCCATTTCATGGTACGTGCTGGGGCAGCCTAGGACACTACAACAGTGATGCCCCTCGGTTTCCAGGTCTGAATAACGGGGTCCTGACCACGTGCTTCCCTGGGCCGGCCGTGGGCCCTGTGTGAGCACAGACACGGGGCGGGCTGGGCCTTCTGGGGCACTCACCCACCACCCTGGTGTTGTAGTAGTCAGGCAGCATCCGCTCGCAGAGGGCCACCAGGAGCCAGAAGGCCTCCTCCTCGCTGCCGTAGAGAAGCAGCACAGACGTCACGATGTTCATTGCCTGCCGGTGCGCAGACACAGGAAACGGTGAGGCTCGCAGCGCCGGCCACCGAGCCAACTGCCCCCATCCCAAGAGGGGCCCGTGTCGGCCGCCGGGTACGAGCAAGCCTGCCCTCCCGGGCACCCAGGATCCAGCCAGCTCCAGGGCCCTTTGCCAAAAGTCAACATGCAGGAAACCAAGTTGAGAGAAACAGCTACAGTAGGCCCACAGGCCAGCAGGCCCCGAGCAACAGAGAAGGCAGGACATTTAGGCCACGGTACAGCCAGGAGCCAGGCCTGGTGACTGTGGCGCGAGGCAGGGCCGAGCTGAGGGGGACCTGAGCTGGATGGTCACGTGCCCCCACTCCACCCCGCAAGGAGGCTGTGGCAAGACCGAAACCTCACAAAGGACCTCGCGAGAAAAAGCTTTGGTGATTTGGCAAGATATTTAACTATGTTCAGCACACTGGCTTTCAGGGTATTGGCTGCCCGGAAATCCAGGTGCCGACTGGGGCAAGTGAAAGGGCATTTGAGAAACAGTCTGGAGGACCAGTTCCTGGACAGTAACTGTGGCCCGGCGATTCCACTCCTCGGTACACATCCAAAGGAACTGAAAAACGTGCCCACACAAAACGCATACGTGACTGTTCACCGCAGCGTTACTCATAACCGGAAAACGGTGGGGACAGCTCAAATGCCCACCAGTGGACACGGATAAAGAGAACACGGTAAACACATACAAAAGAACATTATTCAGCCACAAAAAGGAATGAAGTTCTGACGTATACAACAGGGATGACCCTTGAAGACATTATGCTAAGTGAAAGAAGCCAGACACAAAAGGTCACATGTTGTGTGATTCCATTCCTATGAGACCTCCGGAATGAGGCAATCTACAGACACAGAAGGAATTCCAGAGGCTGGGGGAGGGAAGGGGTATGCAGAGTGACTGCTAAAAGATACACAAGTTCTTTGTTTTTTAAAAAAACTTTTTATAGTGGTAACATCTGCACAACACGCTACTTTCCAGTTTAACCGTTTGTCAGTGTATAGCTCAGTGGTACTAATTACGTCCACAACACTGGGCCATCATCAACAACACCTATTACCAAAGTGTGTCACTACCCAAACGGAAACCTGGCACCCGTTAAGCAATAACTTCCCTGTCTCCCTTCTCTTGGCCCCCGTACCCTTTAATCTACTTTCTGGCTCTCTGAATTTGCTTATTTCCAGATGCTTCATATACACGGAACCATACAGTATTTATTCCTTTGGGTCTGGCTTGTTTCACTCAGCAGAGCGTTTCAGCGTCCATCCATGTGGTAGCCACATCCCACCACGGGTATATCACATTTGGTTTGTCCATTTACCTGCTGATGGATTCTTGGATTGCTTTCATCTCTTGGGTGATTGTTAATAAAGCTGCTAAGAACATCAGTATAAACTATCTATTTGAAGTTTCTTTCTGAGGTGACACAAAGTTCTAAAATTTACTGTGGTGATGGCTGCACAACGCTGTGAATACACTAGAAACCATTAAACAGCTGCCTGGTGTGGTCTGTGAATTGTATCTCAATAAAGCTGTTATTTATAAAAAGGCCATATGACTAGATCAGGACAATGCTCACCAAACTCAAACCCAAATGCCTCCGGGACCCAGAGCAGAAGCACATGGAAGGCAGCCTAATGGACGGCATGGGGATGCCACCAGCAGCCAACCCCTTTTAAACCACACCCTTTTCTGGTCCAGGGTGAACGGCTGCAGGAGCGTGAGCCTGGGGACCTACCACAAGCACATGCCCAGCCCCCTTACCTGGCAGTAGCCGATGGTGGGGTTCCGGAAAGCGTAGGCGGTCAACACCCGCCGGAGAGCGGCGATGCCGAGCTCGTTCTGGAAGGCGGGGTGCTCGGGCATGGAGCGGTGCAGGTCCCGCTCGATCTCCTCCGTGGCCAGGCTGTACTTTCCCATGGATTTCTCCACCAGCTCAGCGTAGTAGCCAGGGTGAGTCACCATCTCGTTCCAGGCCCCTGGGGAGACACGGGGCAGCTCTCTCCCCTCCCCCGGCACTCTGAGAGGGTGGAGATGTCGGTGCACCCAGGGGAGATGGGACACGGGGCTGCTTATGAGGTGGGGGCAGTTTCCCTTGTGACTGCTTGCTATGGACTGAATCTGTCCCCCACAGAAAGATGTTCAACTCCTAACCCCTGACCCTGTGGAGGTGAATCCGTTTGTAAAGAGAACCTTTGAAGATGGTACTAGCTAAGGTGTGCCCAAACCCACCCCAAGGTGACTGGAGCCTTTATAAGGAGAGGAAGTTGGGGGACAGATGTAGGAGGCAGCAGCAGACAGACGGCCAAGTGACTGGGGCAGAGACTGAGCCACAGGTTGCCGAGAAGCCACCACCAGAAAGCTACAGACACTAAGTGCCTGTCATTTAAGTCGCCGGCTCTGCGGTATTTGAAACGGCAGCCCTGGAAGACCGGCCTCTCCACCCAGTGAGTTCGGACGGCCGACTTGCCCTCCTCCTAAAATCCGCCGAGGGGCTCCCCTCTGGCTCGGCCCTGGACAGCTGCCTCACACCGGGAGCTGCAGTGTCCCCTTCATTCCCGGCCTACCTCGGGGGGCGGGCCCAGGGATCGAACGAGCTAGTCGGAGGAGCAGGGCTCCGCGGGTCAGGGCTGGGGCTCTGCAGACCGCCGCTCACCAGAGAACAGCAGCCACAGCTCTCCTCGGAGGCTCTCCGGGATGCCCTTGAGCACCAGCTCGCGCGTTTTAGCCGTGCGATACATGCACATGCCTCGCCCATACTCGAAAAAGTGGATGTTCCACGACTCCTCTTTCATCTTCTCCTTGGCCTGAGGGGGAGAGCGGGGGATCTTTGGGCAGAGGGCTGCCACAGATCACAAAGTCCTCCTCCAGGCAAGGCCAAAGCCTCCCCTGTCAATAATCCACCCATGTGGGGCCACCCAGCTCAGAGTTCCCAGTTAGAATCGGTCAGAAGGCAGGCAAGCCCGAGGCCGAGTGGGCCCACGCCATCCCGGGAGTCATCAGGAGAAGAACGACTCCCAAGGTGGGGTGGCCTCTCCTTTCAGAGGCCTGAAGCTGCATGGTGAGCCCCACCCCTGAGCAGGTGAGGGAGTGGCCGGCCCAGCTCACAGCCCAGCGGTCAGCCCGAGGAGCCCTGACCCGGCAAGCTCAGCTGAGCTGTCTGGCCTCCTCCTGGGGACTCAGCACCAGCTGTGCTCAGGGCTGGCGCCCAAAGCACCAAAGCTTACCCCCTTGGCTCCGAGAACCTCCACGGATGTGTTTCTCTGGAAGAGTTTGAGCAAACCCTGGGAAGCAGTGGGTGCCTCCCGTGCACAGAAGCTCTGGTGGCCGCTGAGGCCGGAGTTCGGGCTGGTGAGCTGTTCCCACACCTCCTGAGGAGCTGAGGGAGACTAGGAAATAAAACAGGGAAGGGAAAGCACGTAACAACTGTGCTGCCCGGGGGGCCTTTCACGGGCACATCACACCGTGGAGGGAGGGAAGGGCCATGGGGGCAGTGAACGGTGCTCCAGGACGGAAGCAGCTGGTCTGGCTGGGCAGGGGGCACGGCTACAGTCTCTCTGCTTAGCCCACGCGTGTCCTCCCTGCACGCAGCCCCGTGCACACTGACGAGGCAGCAGCCCTCTCGGGGAAGGAGTCTGGGCTCACCCCGCCTGGTGCTTGGCGAGGCCGAGGGGAAGGAGAGAAGGCACTGCGTGACGGAGGTGCTGCTGTGCTCCTGGCACCACCCCGGGGCCTGGCAGCTCAGACTCGCCCCGCCTCGCGTCCCCTCATTGCTCCCCGGCCCCAGCCCCAGCCCTGCGCCTGCCCCCGCCTGTCCTCGGCCCGCAGCACCCCGGGCAGCCCGTCCTCTTCCCTGCCCGAAACCCCGATGGAGCGCATCCTCCTCCAAGCAACCTCTCCCAGTCTCCAGCCACGCCAGGGTGGAGGAGATAGAGGCCTGTGGGCCCGGCCGGGGCTGCCAATTTCCTGGGGGAGCCAGTGGCCGGGGAGACCCCATGCGCCCCCGCAGCCCGGGCCTGTCTCCCAGAGTCCTCAGCTTTCACATTTGCTATCGGAGGAGCTTTACTGGCTGGGATGAAATTCCTCAAAAAGACAAGGCAGAAACGCCAGAGAAGGAACGCGGCGAGCCTCGGAAGGGCTGTACTCGGGGGGCCGTTTTCCCTCACAGCTCCTACGGGAGAGCCTGAAACCGACAGGGACCACCCGGGCCAGTGGGCAGCGGTTTATTTTAGTTTCACCCGTTGCCCTGATATCTGTCCAGGAGAACAAGAAAAAAGGACTCAAGTGGTGGATGAAACAGATGCTGTTCCACTGCTGCCCAGTTTAACTCCGCTTTTCCTCACCATTGATCCAGAGAGTGCCGTGGCAACTTGGGTGAAAGGATTTTCTCCCAAGCGGTTGGCTTGACTCAGACAAAAGAAGTGCGAGTGATCAAGGGGCCAGAGCGTGCGAGTCCATTACAGGATGAGGACGAGGACTACACAGTGGCTCCGACAGTAATGACGTACTTGACTGGACCAGATGGTGAGATTCTAGAACAGGAAGGATGCCGAAATAGCGGGTTCAATTCCCACGCACGAGGGGGTGCAGGAAGAAGAATTAGCCGGGTGTGGTTGCTGATGCAGTGTGCTCTCGCTAAAGAGGACGGCAGTTGGTCTCCCACAGCAGCCGATGCATTTGCACCCTACAGAAAGGCCTCTGCACCAAGAGAATATCTATATTTTGAATGGAGCGTCTTGCCCTGCAGTTCATCCAAGATACATTCCTGGAACTATAAAGATTACAACCCAAAGTCTCCCAGGTAGCCGCTGTAAGACCAGGGGACCAAGCTGATGTGCAGCCAGTGGAGAGAGGACCTCACGGAGGACACGGCAGGATGCAGCGTGTTCAGTGATTCGCCCACGTCAACAAGGCCCCCGTTCAGCTCTGCTGCCTCTCCAGTGTCTTGGGCCCTTGCTTCTGCAGGTTATGGGACTTAATTTCCAGGAAAAGAGTGTAATAGTGCTATTGCTTTCCTCTTCAAGTTCTCAGTGGCCTATTTGGAAAAACAGTCCAATAGGCTCTCTGCCACTCAGAGTTTATCTTTATACTTGAAAGCATGAGGGTCGTCTTCCTTGTTAACGAGCGTCAGTGTCGTGCTCGCACTGCATTCCTGCCAGTGAAGCGCCGACTTGACTAATGAAGGGAAAACGTATTGTTTGGGAAGACGCCTGGATCAATTTGGGGCCTTTTATGTGATTTTTACCAAGATGATATACCAGGTTTTCAAAGACACACAAAATGGAAATAAGAGGGTATTGATCACGAGTGTGACAAAGAGTACTTTTCCATGTATACTGGATTGCACTGTGTGGAAAAGAAAGGTGTGTTCAGTTTTGCAAAAACAAAGTGAAAAAACAACCAAAAAAGGACAGGAGGACACAGTAACTCCTCTGGTTAAAGATGGAATAAGGATGATAACTATAATGTGTTGAAATGCATCAAGTTGTTTAAATCTGTAAGTTCATACTTACACTAAAAAGTAAATGTACAAAGAGAAAGGGTCATGTTTGAAGTACACGAGTAGATCAACTCATTAATGGGTGAATAAAAGCAAAGAATAAAACATTTATCCTGCTTTATATAAGCGATGCCTCAGGGTAACCAAATAGTTGGTAAAGGGAAGTTTCTCTTCAGAGAAGCATTCCGGCTAAGAAACAGACGGAGTGGCGGAATTGGAAGGCTACCATTTTCCAATCCCTAATAAGGGTCTAGGCAAAGATGTCCGATGACTGATAACAGCATAGAAAGAGGTGATCGTACCTCCTGATGCAAACACACAGCACCTCAAACCTGCCTACAGGTAGAGCCAACAAAATCCCCAACTGGGCCTCATCTGATCACGTCTCCGCATCTCACCACTCAACCACCAATTTATAGGAAACGGGGAAAAGGGAAGCAGTAACAGCCTACAAGGGATGCAATCTGTAAAAACAAGAGTGTGAGAAACTACAGCACAAATGACCCAATACCTTCAATAAAATACTGCAAGAGATAATGTAATGATCCGTGTAATGTATGATCCATGTGTACCTCAATTCAAACAAACTGTAAAAAGTACATCTATGTTGGAGGGAACGTGAATACAAGTACTGACAATGTTAAGGAATTGTTGGTTTTGCTGGTATAATCGCATCACAGGTAAGTCTTTAAAAAGGGGGTCCTTAAAAATAATTCGTAGTGTTATAAGACACAGTAGCAGTTTCTTTGGGGGTGGAGGGAGGGAACAGTGACTGTGTGGGAGAATGAAGGGGTTTCGGAGTCTCAGAAATGCTGTTTCTTAACCCGAGGATTTGCTACATTGGTGTGTTCACTGTGCAGTAATTTAAGAATTTGTACACTTCTGTAAGAACGTTAAACTTCAATAAAAGAAAGTGGATTAAAAAAAGGGAGGGATCCTTATCTATGAGCGATTAATATGAAAGTGCAGGGGTGAAGCGAAGGGTGGAGAAACCTGAGTGGAAAGGTCAAGCAAAACCAAACCAGCGTGTGGGACCCTCGGCCTGCAGCTGCCAGTCAGCAGGCCCTGATTCCTTAGGACCCCCCGGGGGACCAGCATCTGGGGACCAAATGCTTTCAGACACAGTGTCACACACCCTGGGAAACTGGACCGCTGATCATGGACTAAACGGTGGTTTCTGTTAGTGCAGCAGGGATTCCTGAAGGATGGAAGGATGGACTTCTTGGTGGACATGGGCCCTGGGGTAGGCTGGCAAGACCACGAGTGATGCTCAGAAGGAGACGGCCCACCAGTGTGGGCACTGGGGGGTGGGCGAGGGGGTCAGGCAGAGTGCAGAGGGGTCTGTGACCCCAGTGACAGGCCACTGGGCTGGGTGAGGCTAGGAAGCCTGACACTGTAGGGGATGGGCTGGGCAGTCTGGCTCGGGGTACAGAGCAGAGGAGGAGCGGAGACCCCCCTCTCCAGTCCTGGGCAGATCGCTGCCCCCAGCCAGAGACCCGCGTCATGCACCCGTCATGTGCCATCAGGCCTTCTCCGGGCCCTGGCACCCCAGCCCTGCTCCCAAGGGGCCTCTCACCTCTGGAGCTGGGTCCGCTGTGCTGGGTTTCCTCTCCCCGATGCAGCCACTGGGCTGCTTGGACGGTGTTTTCTGGAGGAAGTCGGAGATCCTCTGAACCAAGAAATCGCGGTCTCTGAGGTTGGCAAACAGGAAGGTCATTTTGCTCTTGGTGCTGATGGACAGAGGGCTGGGCAGGACACTGGAGCTGTCGGCTTTTTCGACAATGGTCACCTGAGGAGGCAGAGACACTCATGGCCATTTGCATCTTGGGATGTGAAGCTGGGCTTTTTTTTTAGTATCATGGGATAGATTTACTTTCTACTTCTCCCTTCCCTCTGTCACTAACTTTTTCTTCTAGGTAGTATATTAGTATGGAGCGTTCCCATAATGTGCAGCACACAGCACCTTATTAATGTCTTGTACTGGTAGGGTACGTTTATTACAGTTAACTGATTTTGATTCATTCTTATTAACCAAAGTCCACAGTTTACTCAGACTTCTGCAGTTTTCCCCTAATGTCCTTATTCTGTCCCGGGACCCCACATTACATTTAGATAAGTGGTGCCTCAACGTGATCTGATCTACGTTTTAAATTTCTCTGGTGGCTGTGAGTGTTCAAGGCTGAGGCGTGGACACTCGTGAGTGGCCGCAGCAGCGGACGGTACCTTTGGTGGTGGCCGTGGCGAGGGAGGGACAGAGGCACTCGGGATGTGTTTTGGAGGACAGCCGGCAGGACATGCTGGGGTTAGGACGGGGGACAGCGGCGAGGCTGGCGGCCGCTTTTTAACCCGAGCACCTGAGTGCACGGGGCGCCCCTTCCCGAGGCGGGGGTGAGCGAGTCCACCAGGCCCGTGTGTGGGCCAGCCCTCTCGCCCCGCCTGAACGGGGGCCCCGTGAACCTCCTTGGCAGGGACAGCGAGGAGTGGGCCGTGTGCAGCGTGCGCAGCGCTGCCAGGGGACACTGGCCCCGGTGACCGAGGCCCAGGGTGCCCGGATCAGCCCTGCAGGGCAGGGGGTCCTGTCCCCTCGGCTCGGCTGAGCCTCCGCAGGTGGAAACATCATGGAGCTGCCAGGAGAAGCGGAACCGGGGCCCACCCTGCAGCCCTGGGGCCAGGTCCATAGTGTGCTCAGGACGAACCCGTGGTGCCTGGTGCCCAGAGGGGGCCAAGGGCCACACCAGAGCCCGTCAGCCTGCAGCCTTCACAACGGTGCATCTGTTGAGTCCTTTGCCTCTGACCTCCCTCGGGGAAGCTGAGGCAGCACGCTGCCCCCCTCCGCCCCCCGCCAGTTCACAGGCATGCCTGCAAATCGAGGGCGGGGGTCTCGCTTCCCTAACGCGGTCTAAGCAATGGCTTGGAGTGCAGGACCTCACTGAGCTCACGAAGTCAAACCGCCAGCCTTGCCTTGCCAGGCCACAAGATGGAGGTGCTGGGACAGTCCCTGGCCTGTCTGGGAGCACGTTCTCCCCATCACTGTCCGCACCCCTTCCCCGCAGCCACCAGGGTCACCAGGGGAGCCCGATAAACCCGAGAAAGCACCCCGACAGGTGGAGCCACACTGTGGGGTGGGGGGACCTGGGCAGGAGCAGTGAGGCGGCCTGGCACCTGGAGAGGGCGGGGGGCTCACTTGGAAGTCAGTGCGGGGACGGGGTCCTCCAGGCCCAGCCGGGCAAGCGGGGCTTTTCCCTGTAACTCCCGTCCAGGCCTCGTAGGAGCTCCCCTGGCAGGGAAGCTACCCTGAGGCTCTCACCTCCCTGCCTCCTTGCTAGGGGGTTGATCCCGGGGGTTGGGGGGTACATCTGGTGCCTCCCCCTCACAGCTACGTCTCCAGTCTCTGGCTGACCGCCCCACTGGGCCCTCCACGTTTCCCTTCGCGTCTCGTGCGCTGCCCCACTACTGGGCAGAGCCGGGGCAGGGCCAGGCCCCCAGGCCCCGGAGCCCCCGGGGGACGCCCACCTCTCTCAGGGGAATGATGAGGTGGCACGCGTCCTCCTCCTTGCTGGCGAAGCAGATGTAGTTGTTGGAGAGGAACATCTGCCCGGGGATGTGCAGCTTGCTGAACGGCGTCCACAGGGTGCAGCCCGTGTGGCCGTCCAGCAGCTCGTCCCGAGGCAGCCGGAAGGTGGCCTGGTAGCACTCGTTCTTGGCCCGGGCGTCCAGGTCTCTGGAAGGAACGGGGATGTCATCAGGCCAGCACCCCTGGAGGGCACCTCGGGGCCTGCCCGGGCCGCGGTTTCTACGCCTCCGCGGGGAATGGGGCTGCTTCCGGGTCTCGGGGGTTCTCGGGTGAGTGCGTCGTGCCTGGGAACTTATGTCAATAAAAGACACGCTGAGTGACCAGGAAAACCACTGGCTCTTCACGTGACCAGCAGAAGTGGCTGAAGGCAGCGTGCCCTTGGGGCTGGGCGCCGGTGGGGGAGACCGGGGCTCCCCGGGCAGCGCCCAGGCGCTTCCACTGCTCTGCTCAGACTCGAGGCCCTGGGTGGACTCTTGGGCCTGAGGGCTGCTGCTGATTATTATTATTTAGATTAATAAGGGGAGCTTTATCTATACAACAATAAGCAGGGGGGAAATGGATACATGCGACATCACGGATAAATCTCAAGAATATCCTTCTGAGCAAACTGAGCCAGATTCACAGGTGCACAGTGAACTAATCCGTCTACGTGACGCCCTCATCCGTGGTGACAACTCTGCCAGTGCCTGGGGTGACATCTGGCCCCGGTGCCCTGACTCCGCGGGTTCCCGGTGCTGCCCCGCGTGCTACTGGGGCTCCCTGACTGTGATTCGATGACGTGACTCTGAGCCGCCGGACAGACGGTTTCCATCCCATACTGATGCTGTTTAAGGTTCCACCGTATGCTCAGGAGGCTGCCAGAGCAGCGTCTGCTTTAGGGCGGCTCCAGGGCGGCTTTCTTCCCCCCTGGCCCATATCGCTCCACAAGGAACACTGACGGAGCCTCGTCCCTCCGTCAAAAGAAAGAAAGTCGCTGCCAGCGCAGCCTCCCGCTGGGTAGCCGTGGGCTTTGGCTTCCCGAGGCTGCTTCCTTACACTGGGACTCCCCACGCTACCTGGAAAACCTAGACAAGGATCCCACTGGGGAGCTGTGGTGCGGAAATACAACATGCTGCCTGGGGTGATGGAGGAGTTCTGGTGATGGGTGGAGGAGAGAGTGGCCCAGCCCCGTAACCGTGATCATCCCACTGAATGGTACGCTCGGGAGCGGCTGGGGTGGGAGTGTTTGTGCTTCCACAGTTAACAATTAGGAGCAACTAAAGAGACAAAAACAATTAAATGCAACAAATGATCCTGCACTGGATCTAATAATGGAGGAGAAAATGCTCCAAAGGACTTTACTGGACATACGGAAAAACTGGATCATAAACTAAGCCTGACATGAACGTTAAAGTTCTTGAACTTGATAACGGCATTTAAGGTGGTTACATCAGTGAGTACCTTTGCTCTTAGGAAAAGTAGTACGTGGACGTAGGAAGTGTTCTTGGAGCACGATGTGTACAACTTGCTCTCAGATGTTTAGGAAACAGAGGCAGGGAGAGGTGGGTGACAGAGGATACGGCAGCTGTGGCAAAAGGTTAAAAGTTGGTGGATTTGAGTGTTTGGGTGGGAGAGGATGTTGAGTTCTCTGTATGGGGTTTGCACTATTTTTGCAACTGTCCTGTAGGCTAGAAATTATTTCAAATTAAAAAGGTTAACACACTCAACAAAAAACCTGAAACAGGTGGCGCCTGTCAGTTGTAAAAACCCATGCCCGTGCGCTTGTTGGCTGAGGGAGTGGCAGCCTGGCACCCTGGTCCTCGGCCCCCAGGGGAGCCCCCGCACACCCGCTGTGCCCTGACCCGATGGCGCCCAGGCTGGGAAGTTCTGGCCCTGCTTGTTTTCTACTGGAAGTCCCCGAGCGGCATGTCTTCACGCCCAGCAGGAGTCACGTCCCTGACACTGTCCAGA
>PVKY010003605.1:0-21260 GCA_004027775.1 Bradypus variegatus
AGTTTTCCTCCTTTCCAAATTCAACCCACATCAGGCTACCTCAAGGGAGCCATGGCTGGAGGCCCTGATGGGCTGGCTGGCCGGTGAATGAGGGAAGAAGCGCGCGCGCGCGCACACACACACACACACACACCGCGCTTACCACGATCACCACTTTGGGAGTAGGGCCCTTAACCTCCCGCTGTATGATGCCAAACCTCTGGCTGTACATTTCCGAGTCTCCTCGGGACGAGGGTGGCATGTGCCGCGGTCCCCCAAGGTGGTGAACTGTGGGACCAGCTTCCGGGACGCGGCGGTCTGGTTACCATGGTGCGCCACGCGAGTAAAAAGGTAGGTACGGGGTGAGGTGGTTTGGCGGAAGTTGGTTCCATCACCATGGGGACCATGGACTCCGGCGTTCAGGACTTCCTCTTGGTGCCAAGGAGTCTGCGCAGTCCTCACCCCTCTCCTGGCCCCCCGCCGACCTCGCTCCCTTTCTCCCAGGCTCCTCCAGAACGGCAGGAAAAAAGCCTCCTTAGCCCGAAGAAAAGTCGAAAATCTAATAACAGTTATTTATACCCTGTAATCAGTCTACACGCATGAGAAAAGTTAGTAACAATTTGTAGAAAGGTTAAATTTTATGACTATCTCTAGGTTAATCTTGATGTAGGTAATCATCACAGGACAACCTTTTATTTGCTTAATTCTTTACAATGTAAAAGGTATTTTCACACAGAAAACCTTTGAGCCTCAGAAATATTTTACAAGATTGATAGAACAGCAGGTATTGGCCTCATTTTACAGCTAACAGAAGATCCAGAGAACCTAAGTGCCTTGCCACTGCACCCAGCCAGTAATAATAAATCTATTATTAATAACAAAATCTTCCTACCGCACTGGGCAGAAACCGGGGTTTAGATTCAGGGTGCCCTAAGAAGGGGAGCAGATCAATGGGCTGGCAGGAGAGTCACAACCCAGCTGGGCAGAATAAGGACAAAAAATATTAAAGCTGAGAGTCACACTGGACTGGAGTTAGGGCATGGGTCAAAAGTCCAGGTAATCAGGCTCTAAGAATCAGGATCCCAGGCAGGGAAACAGGCAACACAGATCAGTTTTAGAGAACCCAGAACGGGCCCTCAGCACAGGTGGAGCCCACAGCAGGTGAGGAGAGCATAGGTGTATTTCCAGTCAAGAGCAAGGTGGCAGTTTATACCTACAAGCCAATTAATGATACTTGGTACTCCCAATCTAAAATGGGGATAAGCATAGAACATTAGAGCACAGAAAAAATATATATTTTAAAAATCATTGACGTATAATAACCAAAGTACAAATGCTGGGTATACCCTCTCAAGGCTGCACTTTACTGTAAATTAGCTTTCCTTAATCATGTGTAATCCACCCACTTCGGATTTTGTATGTGATGGTTTCTAGATTTGGATTCCCCTTCCTGAATTGCTGGTTCAGTTTTTCAGCCATAAAATTACGTCTCATTGTCTTTCTTCTTTTAATAATTCTCATTTTGTCTTTTTTTTTTCCTCCTATAATGCTTCTTTTCAACTGCAGTTCGGTAAAATACTCATTTACCACTAAGGTTTACGTAGCCTGAAACAAACAAAAAAAAAGGAATTAGATTATCGTCTCGGTTCTCTGGAGGGTGTCCTGAGGGACGGGTCCTTGATCTTCGAGACCCACAGGTGCCCGGCCCGCTGTTGGTCTGGGCGTAATCACGCCCCACACTACACCCCCTGGGAAAGAAGAGGCAATGGGAAACGTTCTTGGCTCAGAACGGGGCTTGGGAGAAACCGCTGAGATTTGGGCATGCCCGTCTGGCACCATCAAGGCTGTGCAGCCCGGTGGGTCCCATCGGAATGAATCCTCGGAGGCGACGGGGAAGACTCCCGACCCTTGGCGCCACCCGGCTACCCTCGAACGTCCCAGCGCAGTTTTCCTGAGCTTGTGCCACGCTCTGACCACGGGAGAGACCGAAATTTAACTCCAGTCCAGTTTCGCCTCCGCCACGCAGAGGCCACGCCCTAGGACCGCCCAGGCCTTGGATGAGGGGCAGTGACTCCCCGGCCCTACAGAGATCATCGCGGTCAGGAAACTCGGCCACGCCCGTCTCGGCGCCCTCTATCGGACCCCTTCGGAGGTTGCAGGGGCCGAACGCATGGCGAACGTCAGCTCTCATCCAAACCTGAGGCCTAGAGAAGCGATTAACCCGAGGTCTTTGACAGGACAGACCTGGATAGAACCTGAACTTTATCTTGCCACCCACTATTCCAGTATCTCAGTGGCAGTCAACACAATTACCACCATCAAGGCACTCTCAAAGAAAACACTAAGTGTAGAAATCAATAAATGGGACAATAAAAATTGTTTAAAAATAATTTAAAAATATAACAGCTAGAGATAAAATTTAATTTCCAATTCCTATGGTGCCTCAACAAGGTTACACAAGGGCTGGACTTCTGCTGGTTTCCTGAATTCTATATTACACCATTAAATTTCATGATAAAGTTGGAAATCCATTCACCATTTGTAATACATATTGATGTATTTAATAAAATTGCATGGACCATATCTTTTTCATTTCTGTATCCCAGTGTTAAGTACAGTGCCTACTATGGGCCAGGATCTCAATACTTGAATGAATGACAAAAAACAGTAGAGACCAGCAAGGTTTTTCTGGGTGGACTGACAAAATTTCTGTATTTGCTGGGGTCACCATGAAATCCATGGTCTTCAGCTTTGCATTTTCGGCAACGTAGTTTTATCAAGTTATCCTCAGGTGTGTAGTGAAACCCTTGGGAGCTGATTCATGGCAGGGTGGCTTTAATGTGTCACCTTGGCTAGGCTACATTTCCCAGTACTCCCTATCCCATGTTTCCAGTTAGGGTGGGCCACAGAGACATTTTACATGACAACTGAGGGCAGAAGTGAAGCAGCAGCACATTGTTTTTACATTCAGAAGGCTGGTGCAGGGGCACCAGGCGCTGTTGCAGTTCACGCATGTTGTCATTTATCTGCTGGCTCACCTCGTTGGTGTGGGGCAGCAGCCAGGCCTGCAGCTGCTCCACCTTCCCCGGGATCTTCGTTCAGCTTCTCTAAATCCTGGACCAGATGCACATTTAAGTCTGTGACGAAGGGCACCAGCTTCTGCAGGACACCCACATTACAGAAGTTGGAGGTGGTGAGAGATAGACATGGGTTCCAGGAGACCATCCTTGTGGGTTCCAGTTCGTGCTCGTGGGCTCCAGTATGTCCTTGCTCTCCCACACTTTACATCCATCTTCCCTTCCCGACTGCCTGCCCTGCAGACTTCAAGCTCCATCATTAGACGCAAAGACAACAGCCTTTCAGAGACTGTTTAACCAGCTCCCATCATTGCATAAGGTCAAATCTCTACAATAGATCTCTTAAAATACATAAATATATAATCTCTTAGTGGTTCTGCCTTTCTGATTGTACCCTGACTGCTACACATGGTGACCAGACTCTTTAATTCATGGGTCAGAATGCTAGTCAAATAACAATGTGATGTACTTTGACATTACTGTCAAAGTTACTAGAATACTAGAGTTGGATGGTCAGATGGGGGGGGGAGGGGCAAAGCATCATCAGATTATCCAGAATCTAGACTCAGGCTGAACTAGTATGGGTGGCAGAGGGCTGTACTGTGTGAGTTAGAATTAGAAATTGGTCAATCCACGTGTGATTTATCTAAAGCTGCAGGGCTGGGACTACTTAAGGTAGGGGAGGTGCCTAGGGTACACAATTTGAGGAGGCACTCACTTGTTCATGGCCCTATAAAGCTGGCTAAGTAACAGATTACAGGTCTAATCTTTTTGGTATTTTATGAATGAAGAGTTGGAGAGAATGAGGCACAGTAGAGCCAAGACTAGCTCTTGGGCAGGACCCAAGGCAGGAACTCAGCCTCCTAGCAGACATATGGGCTGAAAGCAGAAACCAAGCACAAAGCTCATCAAGGGGTAGGGAACTCAAGTTGTCAAGACACATCAGCCAGGCTGGCAGCTTCAATTCTGAAGACTACTTTGACTGAAGAGGGGGAGTGAGGGTGACAAGCAACATGGACAGCAGTCAGTGCAGAGGGATGCCTTTTAGTTGGAGAATCCTATGCAGCATCCATGACCTCGGAAGGACCCAGTGTCTGGATGAACAGGAAATGACCTGCAGGTGCTCTGACAAGGTGACTCCATCCACATACAGCCTTCGCATTCCCTAAACCATTAAAGGAGGACTGCAAGGAAATCTATTTGTATTCATCCACCTTGCATTTTCAAGACCACTGAAAATTTGTTACTGTGATATTGCACATTTTTGCACATAGGAATACAGTTTACAGTTTAGTGGCTTAAAGAACAAGGTTTTTACAGCCTGGATTTCATTCTAGACTCTACTAACACCAGTTGTTTGACACTGGACAACTTATTTAATCACTCTGAGTCTCAGTTTTCTCATGTGAAAAATTGTACAAAATCATTATCTTTCTAAAGACTGTTCTGAGAATTAAATAAATTGTGTCCATAGGAGGAACTCACCAGATAGCAGTTCCTTCCCTGTCCTCATTTATTCACATGACATACTCAATTGCTGTCTCCTTGAGGAAATGTTTAAGAGACACTGCCAGTCTTATCCAGAAGCCACTTAAAATCATCTATGAAGATAGATTTGTTTGTTCTGTGGGGCATTTTAATCCTATTCCTCTCCCACACCCCAGCTCCTCCCTGACATCCACACTTCATCCCACTCAGATTACTGGGGAGAGACAGATGCACCGACTTTCTACATTGACTTTCTCTTCCTTTCTCACATACTTCCACTGTTAGCTCAAAGTACTGAACAGGCCCAGTCCTCTAGTCTGGTGGCAATTTTTTCAGTTCCTATTGATTCCTACATAAGCCCTGGCAATCAATCTATGGTACAGCCCCTGAGTAGATCAGTTTTGTCTCTCATAAAATCTGTAAATATCACCTTGAATCCTACAGTCTGCAGAAGCCTCCAGTCTACTGCTTTCTAGCTCCAGGTTTTTTAAGGTCCATGGACCTAGAGAAGAGGGAGCAGGTCTGTATGTTGAATGAGGTTTGCTATGTTGAAAACGGAGCATCACAAAACCATTCCTATACTGTGTCCTCCATTCATTTCCCCTTAATTATCCTTTATCTTTTCTCTCACTTCTAAAAACTCCCCTTATAGACAGCCCAGCATGACAATACCTCCTCTGCTAATAGGAAAACTGTTTCCCTAGTTAGTAAAGTCCCTGAAGGCAAGGACCCTGTGTCTCCTGAAGGGTGAATTGCCCAGACCTCACTGTATTCACCAGTGTATGTCCCACAACGCTGTGCACAAGCAGGGGCTCAATCAGTACCTATATAATTGTCTACTTGCAAATGGAAGGTTTTCTGGCTTATAGAAACTAGTCCGTAGCAATAAATCAACCCAGGTTTTTAGGCCAATAGTCTGGGGCTCTGTGCAGGGCCTGTCAACATTCAGCAGGAAGCAATACTCCCCTGTCTTTCCACTAGCCACATCCTTAAAGGTCCCGTTGCCAGGCCTATGGGGACAGTTCTGTGCAGCAGCTTAATCTGTTAATAACCCCAACGGGCTCAGGAAAGGCTCAAGAAACACAGCCCAACTTCCTTCCCAGATGATGCTCTAAGAGGTGCAGGACAAGCCCAGGATCACACAGCTGCATAATGACCAGCTCGCAATCCAGATCTCCTGCCCACCCCTCCTCCCAGCCCAGCCCAGCCCAGCCCAGCCCAACCCAACCCCATTTCTGTGACTTCCCATTGTCAGGGGAGTCTTTTAGACTACCCCACTTGGTGGTCTCTTGGAGACTTCAAAGCCTTCAAAACTCCAAATGACAATTCTCCAAATAAGAATATATATATATTAAGTCTGATTCCAGCAGATTTTCTTGGGAAAAAGGAGACAAGGCTTTCCTTATCTTCTTATAAATCTACCATAGAACACTAAGTCCTTCCCCTACCAAAGGAGAGCCCTCACCTGGAGCCCTACTGGGTAGGGCCCGAGAAGGTATCTCTAGGGTCCTGCCATAACCCTTCCCCCACCCCAACCATTACAGTGATGTGAGGCCCTTACCTCCCACTCACCATGCCAAACTGCTAGCGGTACTCTTAAAACTCAGGGCCCACACCTGGCCGGCAGCCACCCCATCCCCACCCTTCACTGTGCGGGGCACACCTTGGCAACCAGACTGCTGTATCCCGGAAGCGGGTTCCACCCAGGCTGAATATCTCCGTGATCTGGGGAAGAATTAACATAATGGGTCAAAGGGGCTGGCAGGGATAAGGCAGGGTTCACAGCAAAGTATTACAACATCCCCTAACACTGACCACTGGTGTGCCGGCCCCTCCTGCCTCCTCCTCTGGGGCCGAGTCAGAGGCAGACTCATTCCTGTTCTCTTCCTCTTTGTCTTCCTCCAGGTCAGGTGGCTCCTGCTTCACAGGTGGCAGGACTGGGTCTACTCTCTGGGAGAAATGAGAAACAGGCAGCAGTTAGAGGGACTAAGTTGGCCTGAGGAAAGTATTTCCATGAGCCAACCCATTAGTGTCAAATCTTGCCTCCACCACACCTCAGCACAAAAACACCATGTCTTTACCTACAGATCTCCTCCACTACCATTTCTCACAGATCTCCATTTTTCTGACAGCTGGGCACCAAGCAAGCAAGGCTAGTTGCCTGGAGAGAGTGGGGTGGCTTTCAGACAGGCAAGGTAATTCTGCAGGAAGGCTGCAATCAGTACATCCGTTGCCCTGCTCAAAGAATCATCATCATGGCTCACTATTACTCTTACAGACTACCCAAGATGGGCCTAAGAGAACATCCATCACTGACTCCCACCTTGCTGGGGCAGCCAGGCAGCAATTCAGGAGGAGTCAGGATGGCTGTGCCTGGTGTCCAGTCTTCCTGGATATCTGCCTTCTCTTGCTTCACCTGGGGTGAGGTCACAACCCAACTAAGGCCAGGGTGCCGGGCTTCCTGCATAAGGGAGGATTGCAGAAGACATGTCCCCAGCTCCCAGGCACGAGGAGGGATGAGGTGGGATTGGGAACAGCAGGACAAGGTGGAGCCCTAACCTGCAGTTGGTCTTCTGTGGAAGCTGGGGCAGGGCGAGGCACTGGCACGGGACTGCCTGCACCCTCCCGTAAGAACACAAGGTCAGTGCCAGGTGGGGGCAACACAAAGCCACCACCCACTTCCTTCTTCATTGGAGCCCGGGCACGGCGTGGTCGAGCAGTGGACTTGGCCAAAGAAGACTTCAGGGTGGGGCCCAGATGGGGCCGGCAGGCAGGGCTGGACCTCTTGCGCCGAGGGAAGGGTGGTGGTGACTCTGCCCCATCCTCAGACCCTGCCCCAGCACTGGGCAGCAGCCGCTTCTGTGAGAAAAGATGTGGTGCTATGGCCACCTGGTGCCATGTCTGGCCACACCCACTCTGCCATGCTCAGTGTGATTCCTGATTTCCTGTTAGTTCCAGCCCAGCATGTTTACATATGAACAAACCTATCACTGACCCTGCTAGCCTCCAGTCAACACCACCAGCGCTAGCTACCTAGACCTCTCATTCATCTCAGCACAATGTCTGCTAGTTGTCAGTCAAACCCACTACCCCATCTACCCCTCCCAGGTTGCAGGAGCCAACTGGCCAGGCTCACTCAGACAGCAGGCCTTCCCCCTTTCTAGGTACTGGGATACCTGGCCCAATCTATCCTGTCACCTGACCCTTCCTGTCCCACCCACCATAGCAAACTGCAGGCACTGGCGCCAACGACACTTCTGGCGCTTCTGATTACTGCCCCCAAATTTGGGCTTGTCACAGCAGAAGTCGCACTGGCCACAGTCTGTCCGCCGCAGGCAAGCTGTGCAGGTCCCACATTTGCGATTCTGCCTCCGGTTTGTGTAAGGCTGCTGGAGAAGGGGAGGAGGTATGGCTGTCACTAGGACCAGAGAAGGCCACCCTCAACGCCTTTATGGTGCTGTTCCTGCTGCTTCTCCATTAGCCCCATCGGAGGCAGCTAGTCATATGCCAGCCTAGCCTGCTGACTGCCCACTAATCCCATCACAGCGTTTGCTAGCCCAACATTAGCCACAATCACTGTGCCTGCTAGCCCTTAATACCTGCAGGATTATGGCTGCTCTGCCAACATTAGAAACCATCACTATATTTTCTCATCTTCCACTAGCTACCAAACCAATGTCTTTGCTGACTCTAATTAGCCTTATAACTACACCTGCTACATCTGCTCTTCCTACACAAACCATGGTCACTGTACCTTCTGTTCCTGCATTAACCCCATCATTGTGTCTGCTAGTCCTGAGTTAGCTTCACCCCAGGGTTGACTCTTCTGACATTAAGTAGAGTCACAGAACCTGCAGACTCTGAATTAGTTCTCCCAGGACCACTCGCTCTGTGAGCACACTAGTACACATCAATGTGCCTTGCTGTTCCCCTGAAGCCCGTGATAGCATCTGCTTCCCTGTGGTTGACCAGGTGCCCTGGGAGACTCTAGGTTAATTGTGTCCAGGTGGGTTGGGGCCACTCACTAGCTCATCCTCGTCTACACAGTAATAGATGAACTCGGCAGGTGGTGAGGGGGCCAGGGCTCTGGGGTGCTGTAGAGGAAATGGGGCAGGATAAGTGCATATCTTTGGTAAGATTAAGGCTGTGCCTTCCCCCTGCCTGCTGGGGTCTCACCAGCTCTGTGGGCTCTTCGGGCTGTGCTGGGGGTGGTGGAGGCAACAGCTGGGCTTGGGGTCGCTGTGGATTAGCCATCTTGGGGTCACAGCCTCCCTTGCGGCGGCCACGTTTGCCCTGGAGAGAGCCAAAGAGGTGGTTTGGGCTTGGTGGCTCCAGGCAGACACAATATTCCCAGGAGTACAGAATGCACGCATGGGACAGGCAGGCGAAGTGTGGAGTGGGGCACTCACAGCAGGGGGAGCCACAGACAGGGGAGGGCGTCGTTGGCATCGTTGATGGTGGCGACGGAGACGGCGGGCAAGGTGCTGGCAGACAGGAGCAGGTAGGTGGGGCCAAGAAGATGAGCATGGGGTGAGGGAGAAAAAGAAGGCATGAGGTGGGCGAGACAGATTGGCAGGAAGCATTAGTAGCAGCAGCAACTTTAGTAGTAGAATGAGCTCTGCCCCAGTCCTCGCCCATCAGCCCTCGACCCCTCAGCCTGACTCACTCACCCGCAGGCAGCGCCGCTGGACACATTTCCACTGGCGCCTGAGACCTGGGCGGGGTGGACGAAGGCAGATACGGCAACGGCCACAGTCTTCTCGGGTCTGACAGCCCCGGCACACTCCGCACCCTCGGCTCTGTAGGTGGGGCCAGAGGCGTGATGGATGGGGCTGGGGGCATCAGGAGCCAGGGGCCAGGGGGCATGACTGGGGCCATGATGGGTAGGGTCTGGGGCAAGCCTCAGACCCACCCCACCTGACTGCGCCCGACTCACCCTATCCACAATCCGGAGGCAGCGTCTTCGCTCACACTTGCAGAATAGCCCCGAGGCCACATCATGGGGCAGCTGCAGGAGGCAGGTGGAGCAGGACCCGCAGTCCTCGGTCACCTGGCAGGCTGTACACTCCCCGCAGCCCACACGCTGCCAGGAATGGGTGGGGCAAAGTCACAGGCCCCGGCAGGGTGGCCCCAGGAACACTGCCCCTCCCGTGTCTGCTGACTCCAATCAGTCCCCATCTCTATCTGTTAGTTCCCCATCAATGTATGTGCTAATTAATTACAGATTAGCCACCATCACTGTATCTGCTGGTCCCTTTAACCTCATCACTGTACCTACTGACACACCATTAACTCCTTTTACTGTGTCTGCTGACCCATGGCTAGTTCCTTATAAAACGACTCTGACGCCCTGTGGACCCATAACCATTCCTTCAGCCCCTCCACCACGGAGGCAGATTTGGCAACTGCCACATTCTTCTTGGATATGACATCCCTGGTACACTCCATGCCCTTGCCTCTGGGGGTGGGGCCAGAGGCATGATGGATGGGGCTGGGGGCATGAGGGGCCAGGGGGCAACTTGCTCCTACTGCAAGGAGTCAGGAGGCAGGTTGTGCTGACCTTAAACATCCTCTGCTCCCGGTTGAAGGCAATTCTCTGTGCTGAGGGGAGGAAGGGAGAGAAGTGGAAAGGGAGCCTCAGACACCTGACCTCACCCACTGCCTCTGTCCTGACATCCACCATTTAACCTCCACCCATGCCTGATACCTCCACCATTCGACCTCCACCCATGCCTGTTATCTCCATCATTTCACCCCAACCAAGCCAGGAGCCTCTGCCCTGACCTCCACCACTTAACCTCCACCTCTGCCTGAACCAGCCTACTCCAGCTCCTATCCCCCAGTGCCCCATCCCTTAGAGGCCACTTACCTCGGCAGTCCTTGCATAATGTCTTGAGTCGCTGCCTCCGGGTACCATCCCCTGAGAAGCTGACTCCACAGTTCTCACAGCACCTGGGAGGGGAAAGACAGGTGTGAGCCTCTGAGTGCATCCCCACCCTACACTCATTTGGGAGCTCACTCCAAGTTAACACTCACCCAGGTGTAGGAAATGAGGCTGGGGCTGTGTCAGCATCAGCCTTAGTCTCATCCCTTGGAGCCTCCTTCCTGGCCTCAACTCTCTGGGGTCCAACCTGATGTTTCTGGGTCTTCGTTGGCCTTGAAGGCTTCTTTCGCTTCTTGCTAGGGACAACCAAGGCATGGGCCTGGAGATGGAGTGAAGGCAGTAGAAATGTGGGTCAGTGGGTGGGTAGTTGAGTAACATAGCCAATCCCACCTGGCAACCCCCATCATGGAAGTACCTTGGGGGCTGGATAGCACAGGACTCCTTGTTTGAAGTCAAAGAGGGTAAGGTCACACGCAGGCCCCAGGTATCGGGTCAACTCAACTTTGCTTCGGATCCGATCTCCTGTGGGGCTGGAAGTGAACCAGGAGGGGTCACTATCTACCAGAGCAACTACCACTTCACTCACACAGGGTTGGAAAACAGGCCTGCATGGCTAGTGAGATACAGGAAGCAGCCTGGGATCAGCCTGGAAGCCCATTCAAGCCCCACCCCAAACTAACCTTGAGTAATATGAATATAAAAATGAATATAAATAGCATTTATAAAAACATTAAAAGGTATAACAAATGCAAAAAGATCTGGATGTTTGTAATACATAATAAACAATGATATTACATATAAGTAAAAACACAAAAAGGAACGCAAACTTATACAACACATACAAGTGTTAATCTTCATAGTGAATATACACAAAGATTACAACACACAACGTGAAAAGCAGAAATAATATGTTACAGATGTGCAGATATGCAAGTACATAGAAAACACAGTTTAAGTAATCACTGTTGGGGAACAATTCTCCACCAGTCTCTTGCATTTCTGCATGTCTTGCAGAAGAGAAGTTGACTGTCCTTTGCTACGGACTATCTTTTCAAAGATGTTTGTCTGGTTCTCCTCCCAGAGAAAAAAGGCATGCTTATTGTCCATCTTATAAAAGATTTGATTCCCTAAGCTTAAGGTTCCTTTCCTATTACATACCCCACTACAAAAGCAGGTACCGTTTAGCCCTCTTATCACCCTGAGGGAAATGCAGTTCAGGGAACTGGTGCAAAAATGATGATGTTCTGGCTACTACTGCTGCTGTAAATAATAAACTGTTTTCCATCTCTCACCCAGAAGTCTCATCTTCTACCTGCATCCACAAAACTGACAGGGTCATTTGTCATACCACCCTAATTAGGGTAAACTCAGACTCCTCAAAATTCTTGATGATTACACTTATATTTACTAGTTTTGAATGCTTTATACAAATAAATATTTGGATGAGTTTATAACTTAGTACAAATAAATAGTAATTGCATTTGCGATACTGCGTTTTACCAGAAAGCTCGCAACTCAGAAACAAAAAAAACTTCAAGAACATAGAAACTTAACCACATCACTAATATATTCTAAAACGCATGTAAAGATCTATTTAAAGGTGCACACATATATACTTCCACGAACAATTTTAACCCTATCCATACCACATCCCACAATTTCAAGCTACCCCTAACCAGGATCAGCCTTATCCATGAATCTGCCCACAACCCACCCAAGTACCTCTGGTAATAGGTGTCTGATCGTCCACAGGTAGCTCCTGATTTGCGAAAGACCTCACGGCGCTTCCAGCCGGGGCCCAGGGCTGGGCAGTCCAGCCAGTCGTCAGCCATAGGAATCCCAGGGAGGGGCAGCAGCCTACCAGGTAAAGTGGGGGGCAAGGGGAAAACAAGGTTCTAGGAAGAGATGTGCCCCAGGCCACACACATCCCTGGTATCCATAAACAGTTGCCCAGGACCTGCCACAGACAGCCTATCAAAGAAGAGAAAACCCTCCACCCCTACCCCATTCTTCCCTGTCCTGGGCCCGTTCTTCCCCATTCTTGACCTGGAAGCCTCCATTTTTCCCCATCCTTGACCAAGGGGCTCCCATTCTTCCATCTGTGCTCTGACTTCCCATTCCTCCCCAACCTCACCTAGCATTCATCATTTCTCCCCATTGTCAAACCAGGAATCTTCCATTCTTTCCCTCATTCCTCCCAATTCCTCCCTGTCCTTGGCCTAGAACTACTCCCTGTGTTTGCCCTAAATGCCCCCAATCCTCCCCTATGTCAGCCCGAAACCCTTGTATTCCCCATCTTCTACCCAAGAGAGCCCTATTTTCTCATCCTCAGGACGAGTTCCCTAGTACTCTTAATGTTATAACCTCCCATGCCTCCCCCTTCTTGAACCAGGAGTCCCCAATTTCTCCCATTCAATGTTTCACCCTTCCATCCCTCCCCTCTGCCTGGCCTCCTTTTATCCTGCTACCTCAGGGTTATGAACTCGATTCCCTCTGCATTCTCTGCTGGAGAGCCCTCAACTCCAACATATCTTTAGGCTGCACAGCCTTTCCTTCCTTCTCTTCTTCAGCCCAAGGGTTCTCCTATTATTTTCCCTATCCATCAGTGTTCTGACCCAGTGTCAGCCCGAAAACCTCCCCATTCCTCTTCTCCACAGCCAAAAAGTTCTCTACTACTCCTCTTCAACGCTCTTATCCTATGTTCCTCTCTCATCAGCCTGAGAGACCCTGATTTCTCCCTTCAGCATTCTGCCCACCCTCACCACCCTCCTCCCTCCCCCAGTTCCTCTCCGTTCTCATCTTGGGATAATGCCATCCCTAACTGATAGCGTTCTGACCCCCTATTCCTCCCCGTCTTCCGTGAGCCCCCCATTCCTTCTTTTTGCCCCTTCGACGCTCCCATTCCTTCCGATTATCTGCCTGAGGGTCCCTTATTCTTCCCTTCAAGAGTTCTGAACCCCCATTCCATCTCCTCAACCTGAGAGCCACCGATTTTTCACCTCAGCATTCTGAACCGCCCCCCCCATTCCTCTCTGTCCTTTTCCCAGGATCCTGACACTCCTACTGGTCAGCGTTCTGAGCCCCATTCCTCTCAATCCCCCGCCTGAAACCTGCCCCCCCAATTCCTCTCCTTCAGTATTCCGACGCCGCCATTTCTCCCTCTCATCGGCCTGAGGGTGCTTCATTCCTTCCCGTCAGCGTTCTGGGCCCCAATTCCTCTCCATCCTCCGCATGAAGGCTCTCTACTTCCACCCGCACGGCTGTCTCACCAGTTTGGCGCCGGGCCGGTAGCCTCCGCCGCTCTAGGCCCGCGGACCCATGGCGAGGTTCCCGCCTACCCCTCCCGCCTTGCCCTACTCTTCTTCCTCCTCCGCAGCAACCTCCCCCGAATCGGTAGCTGTCGCCGCCGCGGCCGTTCGTTGCTCCCGGAACCGGAAATCCGCTCTTCGCCTCTCTGGCTCCGCCCACAGCGACACGCCTGCGCGCTGAAGTCCCACCAAGCGCGCGCCTTCAAGTAAGGAAGTTTCTCCTCCTGTGTGTTGACGTACAACAGCGGCGGGCTCCCCTTGTTGGGGAACTGATTGCTGCGCCGGCGCACTGACAACCCACAATTGTGCACGCCCCTTTCCCAGGTCCTCCCGCGTCTACAGGCTTAGATTCAACTGAAGCTCGCGCGCTAGTCGGGAACCTGCAGCACCTGCGCTCCTCACTTTCCCAGCGGGCGCGTTTTTTTCCCACTCCGCCCACCTCTTTTGCGCCTGCGCCTCCGATCTAAACCGAAGGGGGCGTAGAGGGCTAGGGATGCGCCTGCGCACTCCTCTTCTCAGGCGGCGTGCCTCTCCCCCTCGGCCAGATCTGTTAACGCCTACGCTCTTGGTTCCCTCCAACTGTTTCCCAGAGTTTACGGGCCGGAGGGGCGTGTCAGGGGCTGGGCCTATGGCTGCACACTCCCTTTCCGAGATGGCGCCCTCCTTTCCACCCCCCAGGATCGCTCCTGTATTCTTCGGTTCCTCGAACCACTCACCCGGGGCTGTTACGTCTGGCACTCCTCTCCCTCGGGCAGTTGCAGGAGCGCGCGGATACGCGTTATGCCGCGACCAGATCCCACCTCCTTCCGTGGTACTGGGAAAAGGGGCGGTGCCGCACCACAGGTAAACAGTGGCCATGCACTATGCAACCGAATGAGGGCGTGCCCAGTCCCCAAAGGCCATGCTGTGGGGCCATGTATACTCCGCAGTGGATGAGGGCGGGGCTGGGGCTTCCAGCAAAATCTGAATGGGCTCCTGCTGTATACAAGTCTCACGAAGAGTTTGGGTGGTGGGGGAGGGCTGGCATTCATCACTGAATACACCTCTGGTTCTGGAGAGTATTAGTTCACACAGTAGGTGGTAAATCAGCCACACACTTAAAGAGTGCTGACTGTATACCCAGTGTCCCAACAAGGGAATGAAAACAGGTCACTGTTCCCAACAGTCCAAGAGGTACCTGCAGATCAGAATGGGTGCCAACCACATTTGCACTACACATGTACTGCAGCCCCTCCTAAGTATAAAAGTATGCCACCGCCCATCTCCTCAGGGGATGGGGAGTACAGTTGCAGCCAGAGATACGAGTTTGGAGATGATCAGGAATTCTCTTCATTGGTTCTTCCAACTTTTATTAACAAAACTCAGTGAGAAAGGAGGATATGGTGGGCAGACTCCATGGTCCAACCCAGGCACAGAGGATGTTGAGACAAAGGGAAAAAACAGGTCCAGGGGAAATACTGAGATCCTCTGGTAAGGGCAGATGCGTAGCGGTCAAATGGTGAATGGGCACAGGGACTGTCGTAGAAACAGGTGGATGAACAGAGGAACACATACAAGGAGTATTCAGGGTGGCTCCCTGGCCTGGAATGCACGGTGTGAAGGGGCCTGGGCAGGTGAGGCTCAGCGGTCAGCACTAGAACGGAGGTCGGTAGTGAGTGGGTCATGCTGGATCGTTTGGTGCAGCATCAGGGCCAGCAACCCTGCCCGGTTTGTCATGGCCGTGCGTACATTGCGCTCCTGCTCGAAGAGTTCATCTAGCTTGTACCACTGCCAGGAAAGAGGATGGAACCATGAAATGGGGCTCTCGAAGCCCTGCCTGTCCCTGGCTACATCCAGCACCAAAACCTACCACGCGCACACGCTCTAGGTCCACTTCAGCACGCCGTAACTTCTCCCAGCAGTAATGGCGGTTGCACTGACGCTTGGGTAGGCGGCAGAAGTCACCTGTGAGCTCAAAGACATCCCGTACAAGGGGGCACCCACATACCTCATCGGCTGGCACCTGTAAAAAGACCAGGGATGGCGATGGAGTGTGGTGAGGTAAGGAGGAAAGCAGGAATGGGGGGTGATCAGGGAGGCAGGAGGAAAAGAACAAAGAGCAGGAAGTAGGGAAGAGTGGAGAGGTAGGAAAAAGGGGAGCAATAGAGGACTAACACTACAAAATAGAATAAAGTGCTCAGGCAGGGAGGTGAGAAGTCAAGCAGGGAAGATGAAGGAAAGTCAGTGAGGAAAGCAGGAATGGAGAGGTCTGGGAAGACAGAAAAGACTGGAAGATGATGAGGCAGGAAAAGGGTTATGAATAGAGGCAGTGAGGAAGGGTAAAGGACAGGAATGAAGGGTGATGAGGTGGAGGGGAGAGTAGGGAGTGAAGAGGCAGGGAGCAGGGGTGGAATGGAAGGTGGTCAGGTAGGAAAAAGAGAAGGAAGGTAGGTAAAGTCAGGAAAGAAGGGATGAATGTTGGGCAGAGAAGCAAGGGAAAAATAGGAGAAGATGAGGGGAAATCTTACTTTGGGGTCCCGTGAGTGCTCAGGGCACAGCACCTGGAGCCGCTTACAATATGTCTTACTCTGAGGATTGTAGACATCACAAAAGAGCCGCGTGGCCCTGGGGGTTTGGAATAGAGAGGGAGTGGTGGAGGGAGAGAAGGAGGGGCCCACTTAACCTTGCCCATGCCCATGTCCTTCCTCAGCTCCACCCACATTCCACTCCTGACTCCAACTACAACCCCCTTCAAACTCTACATGGTGCCCACACTCACCCTTCAATGCGTGTGGGGTACATGGACCCAAAGGACGTCTGGCTCTCATACTGGAGGGATGAGCACAAATGGAGGGAACTGTGGATGTGCGCTGCATGCCCTCCCAAGACAACACCCAGATAACAAATTCTGTTCCCCAAGGGTCCACTGATGTTCCCACACCATCTGCCCCCTCAGGCTGACACCCTGACCTTGGCATAGCAGCGCTCCATGTGGCGCAAGGCAACACGTGGGTTGATGGGATGCCCGCAGGAGACACAGAAAATCTGCAGGTCCGTATCGTCACTGTCACCCTCATTGCTCTGCATGAGGTGGAAGGAATGATGAGACCAAGCAGGACCAGATGCTGAGCACTGCCCTGCTATGCCCACACCTGCTCACCTCCTCATCCTCACGCACAGCCTGCTGCTTGGCACGTAGAATGATGGCCTCAAGCTCATGGAATCGACGCTCCATTTCCTGAAGGCGGGTGCGGGCGCTCTGCTGTTCACGGCGAATGCGTTCGAGCAGCTTCTTGCCATGCTCCTCAGCAATGCAAGGGCTCTGCTGCCACTGCTGGATGCGCTGGGGCAGGATCTCATATATGCGGCTGCAGGGAGGCAGTAGGTAGGATGTAGAGAGGAAAAGTGGCAACCAACAAGATGAGTAAGTGGCGTGGTGATCAGAGAAAGGCTAAATGGAAAGTGACTGAATGGTGGAGGGTGGAAGGATGGAAGAGTAGGTAGGTGGACATGCAGGTATTTGGTGGGCAGGTAACTGATCAGTAGAACACAAGACTCACTTGGCTGCCAGCTTCATTCCGCAGTCATCTGAGCAATACTTGGAGCCAGGCTGGGCAGCACGTACACAACCAGGCCCCAGGCACTGCGGTAGTGATGCAGGGTCCTTAGCATCTGGCCGTTCTGGGTGTTTCCATTTGTCCTTGTGCTTCTGTTTCTGCCGATGTCGCTTATATCTCTCCTCCTTCTGTAGGGCAAGACAGGTGAAGTCAAGGTAGAACTGAAGTCAGCCCCAGACTCCTGCCTCCCCCTCCATTCCACCCTTTTCTGGCTCTTGCCCCATCCAGCCTCTGACTGCTGCCTTCCTGCACCCTATTCCACCCATTCCATCACCTTCTTCTCAGACTTCTTCTCCCGGCGCTTCACATGCTTCACTTTTACTGCCCTCTTCCGCAGTGCGGGGTCCAGGAATGGGGACTCTTCTGTGTCGCTCATCCAGGGCTGCAAGTAGAGGCATGAAGAGACCCATCTGCTCCACTCGTGACAATCCCATCACCTACTTGTTTCCCAAATCTGCCTTCCATGCCTTCTGCCTTCTCTCTCCTCATTATGGATACCCTCTGCTTCTGTAACCTATAACCTTCCACCATAGGACACTCCTGCTTACTCACCAGGCCATGGTCATCAAAAGCCCCCGCACAGAAGTCCTGGTACAGGTCAGGGTCCAGTGGTAGGTCTTCGTCAGAGAGTGGCTCAGGCGTGGCTGTGGCCTCAGGTGGCTCTTTGACTGCTGATGACACCACTGCTCCCTCATCCTCACGGATGCGCCCCAGCTTCTGTGATGGCTGTGGCTGCTGCTGGGTGGGCAATGGCCGGCGGGGCCTTGGCAAGGACTCTGAGGGTGTCACTGGTGAGAGCTGCGGGGCAGAATCTCAGGACTGGCCCTGACCGCCCTGCCCGCATGCCCCGCCCCGCCCTGGGGCCTGGACTCACCGAGGTAGGGAAGTACTTGTACGATTCCTGTGCCGGCAGGAGGAAGGCCCAGGTCAGCCCCAGGTGGATAGGGGGTGGCCCCACCCTAGCCCCCTCCCACAAATGCCTGCTCCAACACTTAGCTCTGCGTTGCCTCCCCAGACATAACTAATTCCCATCCCACCCACAAGGACATGCTCAACCCTGTCCCAACTGCTCTGACAGCCTGACCACCTGGAAATACCTGGTCCCACCTGCCCACTCAAACACACCTAGGGTTGGGGGGGGGCCTCCTACCAGCCCAGCACACCTAGACATGCCAAGCTCCTTCCCACTTGCCTGGATACAAGCAGACCCCACCTTACCTGGCCTACCCATGCCTAGCCTCTCAGACACAGTGTCCCCACCCCACCCAACCTGACCCAGCTCCGCCCATGCTCACCCGGGCCCGCAGCTGGCACTGGCGCAGCCGGCACTTCTGCCGGATCTTGTTGGGGCCCCCAAACTTCTTCATGTCCCGGCAGAAGTCACAGTGGCCACAGTCCTCGGTGCGCCGGCACGCCTCGCACTCACCACACATGCGGGCTGACCGTTTGATCTGCTGCTGCTGCTGGTGATGCTGGGGGGAAGTGCCCAGAACAGACATCAGGAACCCAGGCAGGACCTGGGATGGGAACTGCTTACCCATCCCAACCACCGCAGCTACTCACCTGGCTGGAAGTGGCCACCAAGGACTGTGGAGAAGCTTTGTGGGGCGAAGCAGAGCCCCGAGCAAGTATGGCCCCGACCCCTGTCCCAGACCCTGCCCGGCGCTGCAGATCCAGATCCGGGACAGGCCTCTTACGCCCTCCACCCTCATCCCGGGGCTCACTGCCATCACGCTCACTGCCATCCCGTTCCCGTGACTTCTTGTGCCGGTATCGAATCTCCAGCTTGGGGTCTTTCTCTGTGAGGTGGAGGGCAGGGCTAGGGCCAGTAGGCATTGGGGAGGTTTGGATAGTCCCAGAACTCTTTCTTCTTTTTCTTCCTCTTTCCATTCCACCCATCTGTTCTGTTTCTCTGCTCCAGGTAAGAGCTGTATCCCTCTGTGGGACCCTCTATTATAGCTTACAATGGAAACCTCATTCCAGTTCACCACAGACCCACATTCACTCTGCCCACAGACACATCAACACTACTCCCAGTGACGCCCCCTCCCCTAACATTATGGCTCCCTACTCCTCCCTTTACCCCACCTGCCTGTCCATCCCCAGCCCCCTCACCTCGGCACTCTCGACAGTACCACTCCCGGATGGCTTTGGCCATCTTCTCAGTGATCCGGATGCAGTCCCCATGGAACCATTCATTGCAATTGTCACATCCACTGCAGAGGATGGAGTGGGTAGTGGAGATGTGAAGGCCCTGCTCCATGGGTCTCACCCAACTTCCACAAGCGTCAACCCCACCCACCTCTCCCTGGCTCACATCATGAAGCAGTTGATGTCTGGTTTGCGGCAGATGCAGTAGATGGGTGCATTCTCCCCATTTTCTGACTTGCTGTCCTCCCCAGCATCTGGAGGCTCTGGATCTGAAACATCTCCCTCCTGTGGGACCCCATTATGGCTCTTCAGAGAAGCCCCATCATGGTGCCACACACACCCCCCACAACATGACTCATGACAGGTCCCCATCCCTCTTCCCATAGACATCCCGTCATGGCTCCCTGTAAATCTCTCCATCATGGTGCCAACACAGCCCCTTACTCTGTTTATATATTCTCCACCACTCTACCTCAGACCCCCCATTGCTCACCCCACTGGCAACCTATCACTCTACTCACAGAGGCTCAAAAAACCTCATCGCAAACACTCTAATCACTACACATGTCCCCCTGGGTGGCTACCCACAGTCCTCCATCACAGATGGTCAGACACCCTGTGACTTACCCCGCAGACCCCCCGATCACGGTTCCCCACAGATCTTCCACACAGCCCCTGCCCCCATCACAGTTCTCTGTGACACTGCTCACCACAGACTTCTCATCATGGCCCATCACAAACCCCTTACTACTCTCACCATAGAACGCCCTATCACGGTTCCCCACTGAACCGCCAACAGGTATCCCCGCTAACCTCCCATTATGGACCCCATCATTCTCCCAGAGACTCCTGTTAAGTCTCACCACAGACCCCATCATTCTGTCCGCAATCCCCCGTTATGGCTCACCACAGACCCCCATGCGTCTGCCGATGGACCCCACCATTACCAACTTTACGAACCCCCACCGCCTAACGCCTCCCGGGGTCCCGTACTTACCATATCTCAGCTCCTGGTGTATCCGTTCGCGACTCTGGCCAACAACCCAAGAACCTCCACAGAACACTTCGCGGCGTCCCAGCCGTTGCAGAGGCGCCCAAACCCACTTCCGCTTCTGGCCGCTCCTCCCGGGCACCGTATCGCTATTGCGCAGGCCCCTTGAGGTGCCTCCGGGGTAAACAAGTTAGCCGCCGGCCTAGGGCCCCGAATGTTTCTCAGGCGCCGCCATCTTTACTATCGAATCCGTACGGTCGCCGCGTCCCTACGTTCGCAAGAATCATGGCCGCGCATACATCGCGGTTTTCCCATAGGTGCCGCCACCTCGTCGGTCGTAGTTGTACGGTGGCCATCAGTACTACGAGGTGGTTAGTAGGAAAGATGATCGCACCTACTGCGCGACTTCCTAGCAGATGCCGCCATCTTGACGTTTGATTCCGTAAGTTAGACAAGTCTTACGTTCTCAAGCAACATGGCAACGCCCAAAGCGCGGCTTCGGTGAAGAGTCCGCCATCTTGGCGGTCGATTCCGTACAACAGCCGGTACTGCTGAAGAGGAGTTCACGGGTAGAGCGACCCACCGCTCTCCAAAGGCTGTCAGGATCAAGTCTTTCATTCATTCTTCCATTCAATAACTTTTCCCTTGCACATACATTAACAGGAAGCCCGCAGACTCTGTCTGTCTTTGCGAGGGTAACCAGTCTCTCCTGTTATGTATCTGGCTTCACCTCCCACACAATCTCCCCCCTCTCACTCCTACTCCTTGCTGTTCCTCAGACATGCT
>PVKY010003606.1:0-21265 GCA_004027775.1 Bradypus variegatus
ATACCCACAATGCACTATCCAAACAAATCCCCAGTTTCCTTTCAGCATCAACCAGCAGAGCTCACTGTGCAGCCAGAACCTCAAAGAAACAGCACTTTCCCCATGCTGCTCCCATAACCCTTGTGCCCCCTAGTTTCCATCAGCTGCTGGCCAGTGGGCACTGCCCCGAAGGCTGTCAGGGCTGTAGGAGGGTGCCCTGGTTCCATCCTTACCTTCCTCTTGCTGCCATCCAGCCCAGCAAATTCGATTGTCTTCATGCCAGCATCAGCCCAGTACAGCCGCTGGGACCCATAGTCAATGGCCAATCCATTCGGCCAGGTCAGATTAGAAGAGATGATGACCTGGCGGCCAGATGCATCCATGCCGGCTCGTTCTATCTTGGGGCTTGCACCCCAGTCAGTCCAATACATGTACCTGGGTACAGGCAAGGGAGGTCTTAGAAACCTTCGATTTAATACCCAGTGGGAATTTGGGGTACCCAGGGTTTCAGGATTTCTGCCTGCAACAGTGGCCCCAACCTCCTGTCTCAGCTCCCAGCCCCAATCCTGGGCTCAGAGCTGTCACATCTTCTATCACTATCAAAAAGTACCCACAGTCTTAAAAAAGGCAGAGCTCATTACTCAAGCAATGTTTGGCAAACAAGGCTTATTTGAGAATAAAGAAAGAAAGGAAGTGAAAATGGGAAATAAGAAATGTTTCCTTGGCTGCATGTGTTAAATAATTATGACACATAAATTTCATGAATACCATATAAGCAGTCATTAAAAAGAAAGAGGTAGACATGTATGCTCAAATGGAAAGATACTGGAGACATATAGACAAGTGAAAAAAAAATCAAAAGTTATAAAACAGTATGCCATTTTTATAACACTAAAACCACCACTACCAACAACAAATGTATATATATATATACACACTTAGAAGAAAATCTGGAAAAAATAGCCTTAACTATTAACAATGGTTTTTGCTGGAGAATGAGATTATAGGAAATTTTCACCATTCACAGATTTAATTTTTTTTACTAATGAGTTACTTTGTAAGCTGACTACCTCCTCTCCCCCAGAAAAAAAAAGATGAAAAAATTTAAAAGGTTTCCTTGTTCCCAGAGGAGACAGGGTCATCACTACCCTCTGTGGTTGCTGCTGCTGCCCTTGCTTCCTCAGTGTGTGCATAAGATCTGGCCACTCCCCATAATCCCCAGGCTGCCTGCTAGTCCTTGGGTCTGGGGGGTGGGAGTGGAAGATGCAGGTGCTCACCCGCCCATGGGTTCCACCACTATGTCCCGGGGACGATCGAGGTTCTCCCAGATGAGTACTGTCCTCATGCTACCATCTGTGTTGGCCACCTCAATCCGGTCAGTACCTACCAAGAAGTAAAGACAAAAATATTACTTCTACTCTTGTTCAATTACCCTCTTAACTTTCATGCCCAGCACAGAGGCTGGCATGCAGACAATGCTCAATAAATATTTTCTGACAGATGTGCAATGGATATTTAGTGAATTGAATTGTGAGAGGAAATTCAAGGAAGTGACCAGTTCCATTTCTTGGAAGTGCTAACCTTCCCCAACTCAAGCAACTAGCCCTGTTCTCTACATTAAGGCAATGATTCTCAAACTTTTGTGTGCATAGGAAATGGGAAAGCTTGTTAAAATACAGATTCCTGAACCCAAAAGCCCAAAATTCTGATTCAGTAGGTCTGGAGTGGGGCCCCATATTTTGCATTTCTAACAAGTTCCCAGGTGATACTGATGCTCCTGGTCCAGGGATCACACTTTGAGTAGGACTGGTTTGAGTCATTTCCCTTGCCTCCCATACCCACCTGGTGAGAGAAAACACTGTTTTACCCAGACAGTGATGGGAGGAAAACCACAGGGCCATAGATTCCTTATGTGAAATGCTTTAAAACACCCCTAATCGTGATAGTGTGATTGTGAAAACCTTGTAGATCACACCCCCTTTATCTAGTGTATGGATGGATGAGTAGAAAGACGGGGATAAAAACTAAATGACAAATGGGATGGGATGGAGGGATGGTTTGGGTGTTCTTTTTTCATTTTTATTTCTATTCTTGTTCTGATTCTTTCTGACGTAGGGAAAATGTTCAGAAATAGATTGTGGTGATGAACGTGTAACTAGATGATCATACTGTGAACGGTTGACTGTATACCATGGATGATAGTATGTTATGTGCATGTGTTTGAATAAAACTGAATTAAAAAAAAAAACAAAACACCCCCAATCATCATCTGCACAGCAGAAGTAGCTGCCATTCAATTGGCAAACACCACATCTTCAGGAGTGAGCTTCTCATTGTAGCTCTGTAGAAACCCCATCATTCCTGACCTACCAAGGACAAGAGTGGTCTAGGATGGGCACTGGCCATCTCTCCAAGGCCAGGGTTTTAAATAAGAGAACTTCCAGAGAGGCAGGCCCCAGTGGCAATGGGCATGGCTGCCCTGCACTTACCTGCATCTGTCCAGTACAGCTTGTTGGTGACCCAATCAATAGCCAGGCCTGCAGGGCTCTCCAAACTGGTATCCACTACCACCTGGGCAGGAAGCAAAGCTATATCACCGGATGAACTTTCACTCTGTCTCTGGGGCCCAAACGCAGCCAATTCCCAAGTATGGGGAAGGTGTGGGAATCCCTTGCCCTACAGAGGACAGATTCCATCCAGCAATCTCTGCCCACCCCTGGGGGGCTGGGCCCATGCTGGGCCCTACCTCCTGTCCTGTTCCATCCCACTTGGCCCGACTGATGGTGTCAGTGCTGACATCCGTCCAGTACACGTGGTCATCCCGGGAGTCCCAGTCCAGGGCCACAGCACTGCGCACGTCAGCCAGTGGGATGACGTCGTCGGACAGGTCCTCTGTGTCAAAGCTGATCCGACGGATGTCCATCCTTCGGGCAAAAAGCAGGAACTTGTCAAGACCTGATCAAAGGCCGAAAGGGGTCTCCTTTTAATGCTCTAAATCCAATAACAGTGACAGACACAGGTGCTCACTTGTCTGACATCTGGTTCAATCATACTTCCAGGCATTGGGTGCCCTTCGTGCCCCTACTGTCCACACCGCAGGCCCATTTGGAACATTGGGCAGCCCACGCTGGCTGAATCAAACTTTGGGATCAAATGGAAATAGACTCTGTCCAGGGCCCAAAGTGCATCCTGTTTAAGTCTCTAATTTCTCCCTAAGTGTTTCTTCTCCTCCAGCACACTGGCTAGATTGCTGCCTCCCCCTCCCCGCTACTTCTTTGATTTCGGTGTCTGCTTCAAGGTTCTGTTGTTCTACGCATCATCTAAATTCCTTCCTCTTGCTTTTCTCTTCACAACTTTAGTCAATAATGACTATTTCTTGGGCAGTTATCTTTGCCAGGCACTGTGCTTGGTGCTTTTCTTGCCTGGTCACCTTTCCCCTCACATCAACCCTTTAGGGCACATTTCTAATTCCTATTTTCAAGAGAAAGCTAACAGAGGTCAAGGTCAAGTAACATGCCCAGGATTACATGGCCAGAAAGCAACAGATCTGGGACTTGAACTCTGGTCTGTCTGGCTCCCGAGATGGAGCTTTGGCCATTCCCCTAAACAGCTTTTTCTCACTTGCTTTTCTCCCTCTTCTGCCCCATCTCTGGTCTGTCTGAATCTTTTCCCAGTGTATGTCTCTGCCTGGAAAGGTACTTTCTGCCTAATATTACCAACTTCTCTCAAGCTCTGGGAAACCCTTAAGGGAAAGCTTCTAGGGAAATCTCTTATATCCCACTAAGAGAGTATGAGAAGTGCTGGGCACAAAAGAATGCGAGGGAAAAACTCAGAGCATAAAACCAGGTGTTCTCAATCAATGTGTGTTGAATGAATATTGTCCCTGTTCCTCTGAATTTTCCCCCTAATCTAGAAAGGATCCAGATCCCAAGAGAATTTTATTTTAACCAGAGATGAGAGGGTCAGTGAGGTACAAAGTAGTAAATAAAAGCAGCCACTGATGTGGGAGGAATTATTCCAGGTCCCTCTCTGGTCATGTGATATACCTGCATCACTCCCCTCTGGACTGTTCTTAGGAAAGGTCACCTGTATGGCTCTGAGCTATACCAGGCCACCCTCTCTAAGCAATAACCCTGCAGGAGCCCAAAGGAGGTCAAAGCAGAAACTCTGGGCAAGATCAGACAGCTGGCACAGGAGATGGGGAATCCCATTATCTTTCACTTGTTGAACACGTATTCATCTAGAGCTTTATACACAGTGCATCATTAGAGATCCTAATTTTGGCTCCCTGGTTTAGGGACTGAAAGGCTTCTATAGGGTGAAGCTAAAGGTAAAGAGGTAGGAAACCATTCTCCTGCTTTGTAGAAGGACCTAGTGCCTTCTTGCTGCTTCTAGATCCTACCTGGCTCCAGGGTAGATGGGTGGTACCCCTGAGCCTCAGCAACTACTGCTGGGCCCTCCGCCCTAAGCTTTGATATAGAAGGCCCCAGCCTCTGAAATTCATCCTCTCCGGGTGCCACATGAGGAGCCTGGTGGCTCTTCCCCATCAGGCAATCCCTCAAGCTCCTATCCCTTGTTCCTTCCACCACCCTCCCAGGTCCCTCCATTGAGGCTGGTGCCCAGACCCACTTACTTTGGGCACAGGCATGGCTGCTGATTTTGCGGAAGCCAGTGGGGCAAGCGCAGGTGTAGTTCTGGCCATTGGGCAGACACAGGTGGGTGCAGCCTCCATTGTTGTCGCCACAGCGGTTTTTTCCTGCTCAAAGAGCCCAGAGTAGGAGGACTAAGTCAGACCAAAGTACCAAAGTTTTGCAAAGTGGAGCCAAGGCCAGGGAATAAGGGTTTAGCTAGGGAGTGAGCTCCCAGAAGGCAGAAATCAGGTCTTATTATTTTTTGAATCTGCCCCCCAGCTGCTAGCACAGGGAGTACCTGGCACAGAGAACATGCCCTGTCAATGTTTGCGGGAATTAGATGGGAACAGAGAAGCAGAATGAGTCAATGTTCACCATTCATGAGTCTCAATATTGTACCACCCTAAATGTCCAGCAGAGGGAGGAGTTAGCCCATGTCAATGCCAACACCAAATTTCCCCACCAGGTGCAATGGCAATTGTGACAGGTTCAAGGAAGGTTCCCAGGAACATCATTCATGATGCTATTATGGCTCACCCAATGGGCAGTTTTGTTTTTTGTTGTTGTTGTTGTTTGTTTGTTTGTTAGCTTTTTACCTGCAGGCTGGCGCTGGGGGTGCAAGGTATGGATGTCCATGGGGAAGTGGAGTTTGTTCCGAATGATTTCCTGATTCTTGCCAGTAAATTTGTTAGCACTGTTGATGCTCTTGGTGTGCCAGTCTGTCCAGTACAGGCTGTCTTCAAATACCGTGATGGCAAAGGGGTGTGGGAGGCCTGGGGAGAGTCCAGGAAGACCTGAGTCCAGGTGCGACCTGCCATGGCCCCAGGGCCAGGCCTGGCAACTGCACAATCTCATCGTCTGCCAAGGCTCCGCGGGGCAGGGACTGGGGGAGGATGGGAGATGAAGGAGAGCGGAGGAAGGGCCTCACCCTGGCTAATGACAGCCTTCCGATGACTCCCGTCCAGATTGGCCCGCTCAATGACGTGGTGCTTAGCGTCCACCCAGTACATGCGGTGCCCAGCGTAGTCGATGGTGAGGCCGTTGGGCCAGAAGAGATGGGTGTCGGCGATGATGCGGCGTCCAGAGCCATCCATGCAGGAGGCCTCAATGCGGGGCGTGTTGCCCCAGTCTGTCCAGTAGATGGTCCTAGGAAGGGAGAAAAGGGAACTGAGAGGATGGCCCCAGAGGACGGAGGGCAGCAGGGGCAATAATCAGGCCAGGGGATGCCAACTGGTGGGAGAAAGTTTCTGATTGGACCACAGAGTGTTTGTATTTTTTTTAAAGTTTGATGTTAGGGGTCTTTAGACAGGGCATTTACTCATGTCAAAAAAAATTTTTTTTGAGTACCCTACTATGGGGAGGACATTATTGTGGAGACAGCAGTGAAGAAAACTGACAAAAATCCCTACCCTTGTGGAATTGATGATATAGCACATTAGTTAGGGTAGGTACTTTCTTCGTCACCATCTCCACCACTGCCTATTGTATTTTTTTAACTGTGGCAAAATATTTATAACAAAAATTTGTCATTTTAACCATTTTAAAGTATACATTTGCTTATTGTATTTTACATACATAGAATGGGTCTAAAGTCAACCCACAACTGTAGGATCCTAGAGGATACCCCACACCCCTCAAATGACTATTATTAATAAAATTAATTTATTATTAATAAAATTATTAATAATTTTTATTAATCAGCTCAACCCTGTAAGGTGATGCTAAAAATACTAAAAACCTACAACTCATCTAATGGACATTACATACCATATCAAATGCACCATCTCATTTAATCATCACACAACTATGAGGCAGGTGCACTTCTTTATTGTCAATTTAGAAATGCGTAAACAGAGGCATGAAGAGATTAGTCCAAAGCCATGCAGCTAGTTACTGCAGAGCCAAGACCCAAACCCAGCTGTGTCTGGATGCCTGTGTTGTTAACACACACCGAGAGAACGCCCTCTGTAAAATTCTAGCCCAGTGGGCCTGGGAATGGCCCTAGAAGTTGCAGAAGGGATTTAGGAGTTGAACCCTGACTCACCCCTCCATGGGGTGCAAGGCAATGGCCCGGGGCTTCTCGAGGTTCTGCCATAGCAGCACCTTCCGGTGGGCTCCATCCAGGTTGGCCACCTCAATCCTTGATGTCCCCGAGTCAGTCCAGTAGAGTTTGTCATGGACCCAGTCTACAGCCAAGCCCCCTGGTGGAAAGTGGCAGGGGCAACGTGTCAGCAATTCAGCCTGGGCTCCTCTGTGCTATAATAACAAGAGCAAACTCCTACATGAGGCACTTTCTTGGGCCAGGCATTGTTCTGGTTGTTTTGCATATACTAACTAATTTAATCCTCACTGCAGCTCTGTGAGCTGGGGACTATAATTCCCATGAAGATGAGGAAACAGTACAGAGAAGTCAAGCAGCTGTTCAGGGTCATGCATTTCCTCCTCCCAGCTGATCATACTCCCACTTCCTGAATCCTGGTTCTTTGATCCACACCCGGTGTTCCATACTGCACTGTCTCATGGGTTTGCAAATTGTGGCCTAGGATTCTGCAGAGATATAGCATTAGTTACAGAAGAATTTTAGCCAAATGTGGTTATTCCAAATCACCTGCTTATAGAATAGCCTGAGATTGCAAAGTGAGCTGCTGCTGTTGTTGTAATCTGTAATCATTTAGATATAGCTATCTGGGTCTATCAGAATATTCTTGACACTGAGTAATCAAAAGAAATTCAGAAATAAACTGATGCTAAGGCTGACAGAACACTGTAACTGTCATTTATAGATCTCTTGATCTCAAATTATTGCATTCATCAAAAGTCTTACTGATCTCATGGATTGAGCTCAATAATGAGCAAATGTTACAAGTCTGAATCTATTTCTGAATCTATAAAAGTAATGTATGTTGACAAATATTTTCTATATTGGAGTTCCATCTAAAATTTTACCAGAAGGAAAAAATGTTCTGCTGCCCAAGACTTGCAAACCACTAGCCCAGTTCCTTCCACTGTTGCTTGTGAATGATGTGGCCCTGCTTCTCCCCACGGGAGCTTGTTCCCTACCTGGGCTCTCTAGCCCCGTAGACACAACTTCCTCCACACTGCTGCCATTGAGGTTGGCTCGGAGGATCCGGTCCAGGGTGACATCTGACCAGAAGACAAGTTCGCGCCGGTGATGGAAATCAAGGGCAATGGCGTTCTCCAGGTTGTTGAGCAGTAGAGTGTACTCAGAACGGTGCGGCAGCACCTGCCGGATGTCGATGCGATTGGCGAACAGTAGCACAGGCTCTGGCCCTGGGACACAGTATAGAAACGGGGCCCCTGCTGGGCTCCAGAGCTGCCCCTCTGCATGCACCCCAGCTCCACAGCTTACAGGTTGGGGATGACCACCAGAGCATGCTCCAAGAGCTCAGCATCAGTAGTAGGAGAGGGAGCCTCCAGAAAGCAACCCTCTGCTGCCTTTTCCTGAGATGGAAATCTCTCTACCTCTCAGCCAATCTCTGAGCATTGGAGCACCTGGCCTGTCTCCAGGCCCAGCCCTCTGCCCACCCAGTCAAATGCCAATACCACTTACCCAGAGCCTTGCAGCTGCGCCGGTCGGGCCGTAGCTCGTAGCCCGCTTCACACCAGCATTGGAAAGCCCCTTCGCTGTTCGTGCAGCCCTGGCTGCAATATCCCTCCTCGGCACATTCATTCACATCTGTGAGGACCAGGCAGGATCAGGAGCTGTCCTTTCTGCCATCATTCCACCCCAATTCCCAAGCCAACTGCTTTCCTGCCCACATACCCACCTACTTTCCAGGCCTAGAAAGTAGCTGTGTGGCCTATAATAAGTTACCTAACCTCTCTGAGCTTCAGTTTTACCATCTGTGGAATGGGAGGGACAATCCTCACCTCCTAGGGTTATTGGGATGATTAAATAAGGGCTTGTCCAGCAAATGCCTGGCCCATAGGAAATTCAGCTATCTGTCTACTGCTCCTGTGCAAAAATCTGTTCCAAACTAGGCCCCTGCTCACCCTGGCATGTGCGCCCATCCTCTGTGAGCCGGTAGCCTGTATGGCAAGTACACTGCACTGTGCCCCGCACCATCTGGCATTTCTGGGCGCAGCCACCGTTGTTAACACTGCAGTTCTCCTCTCCCATCCGGGGCCCTGTGCCAACCAAACCAGAGATGGGAGTTGAGCCCAGAATTCTCCCCCCAGAGAGCCAACTTGGCATTCTACCTGGACCATGAAAAACAGCTCTCAAAGCTGCAAGAGTCCCTGGAGAGGATTCCCTTTGAACTCTATGGGTGGGGTTCAGCCACAAACCAAGGGCCAGGCCCGCCCACTGGGGACACTCACGGCAGTTCTGCTGTGGGCTTTCATCACTGTTGTCACCACAGTCATTGATCCCATTGCACAGCTTCCTCTGCCCAATGCAGCGCCCGTTCCCACAAAGGAACTGGTCTGAGGCACACTGGGGGCTTCCTAGAAAGGGAGGGAGGATGGGAGGGGAGGGTCACAACAGGACAGGGCTTGGGTCAACAAAAGGATGGGAGCCTTTCATTTTCTAGACAGATGAGACTCAAGGTGGGAGGGTCGGGGTTCAAGGCAGGAAACAGCTCAGACAGGCTGGCTGAACGTCTGCATTCATTTTTCTTCCCAGGACACCACAGTGGGAAGGTGAGGGATGCGAGACAGAACGAGAAAGTGCATCCGTGTGCCTGGCACAGGGTGTGGCTGCGGGTGAGGGTGGGGAGCTGTCAGCCACCCAGAGTAGTCCTTGCTCACTAGGCCACAGTGAAAGGCACCGGCTGGGTGTGAGTTAGAATGGGAGTGGCAACTGACACTTGCGGCCCTGATATTGTGCTCCCAGCCATAAGGCTGCAGGTCAACAGTTTCACCAGGTAACCAAAACCTGGATTTGACCCTGGTAAGTGAGAATGGCAAACCAGTTCAGGCCATGGACAAGATCTGAAGAAAGCAACCCCTTAGCACCAATAACTTCTCCTTTCTACCCTGTCCCCACCTCGACTGCAGGCTAAGAGGTCCAGGGCACCCCCGAGAGACTTTACCTGTATTCTCACAGTTCTCTTCATCGCTGTTGTCTGCACAGTCATCCTCCCCATCACAGTGCCAGGACAGGCGGATGCAGCGGCCTGACCGACAGCGGAACTGTTCTGCTGTACACATCGAGGTGGCTGGGCAAAGCAGAGGCCAAATGAAAGGTTGGCACCCTGAAACTCCACCCTGCCACTCAAAGCCACACCTCATGCCAGTGCCACAGCTGACACCAGCATCACAGCTGGCCCATACGGTACCTGTGGTGTGAATCAGAAAAATGTGTGCCTTTCTCAAGACACTTTATGACCATCAGCTGAAACACTGCCAGGATGATTATATAGATATGATATCTATTATGTGAACGGCATCCCTTGGGACGTAGTGCCTCTGTGCTGTGCACAACCTGCACAGATGTACACAGTGGCCCCATCCAGTATGTCTTTATCACTGGTGGCCTCTTTGGCTCCGTAAGCCCTCTCTCTAGGTCCAGCCTGACCTTTCAGTGCTGTCCCCCACTCACTGCAGTTACGCTCATCAGACTGGTCGTCGCAGTCCGCATCACCATCGCAGCGCCAGCCTGCGTTGATGCACAGGCCGCTGTCACACATGAACTCCCCAGAGCGGCAGGGCTGGTGGGAGGCTGGAGAAACACAACAGACTTGTCTCTAACCAGTCGGTGCACGTGATGTCTCAGGGCAGACCAGAAAGTCACAGCCCTAGCACCCAGACTCCATCTCTGCCCAAGAGGGACTACAGACGAGTCCCGGGGAATCCAGAAACTCCTCTCCTGAGCTCTTGCCCCAGCTGGCACCTGTGCCTTCCACTGAGGAGTGCCTCCCAGCCTGGCCTCCCCTCCTCTCAGCCAACTGGGGCACTCACAGCAGTCAGACTCGTCCGACCAGTCTCCGCAGTCATCATCGCCATCGCAGTGGTAGATATCAAGGATGCAGCGGCCGTAGGCACACTGGAACTCCTCCAGGCTGCAGGGGGGGGCTGGCACTGCGGAGGCTGAAGGAAGGCAGGTATGGGGAGGGGCATGCACTCACACCTGGATAGAGAAGAGGGGCCCTGACTCCTCAAAGGGACAAAATGCTCAGGCAGGATGACTTCCTCCAGGAAGATGTGACCAGGTTTTATTTGGTACAGCCCTTAGGGACTAAAACAGAACTTCCGTTCCCACCCTGGAAGCCTGGTTCCACCCTAGCCCAGCCTAAGAGGAGATGCTTCTTAAGAACCCATCCCCATAGTAAGATTGGTGCCCTCATTCTCCACCAAAAACAATTTTTTTTTTACAAGAATCCACCCTCCTTGCCTACTATACATGCACTTCTCGGCCTGGCCCATTGGAGGCGGACCTCTGCCCTCTCCCAGTCCAAAAGCCTGAGGTCGGGGCCACTCACGACAGCTCTCCTCGTCGGAGCCATCTTTGCAGTCGGTGTCCCCATCGCAGTACCAGTGCTCAGCAATGCAGCTTCCATCACTGCAGCGGAATTCCTTGTCGGAGCACTTGCGCATGTCTGGGGGGGAGGGGATGGCAGGATGCAATGGGACAGCAATCCTGAAAGACCCCTACATAGACCCCTGGTACCACCCTCCCTGATCCCCAACCTCACTGTCCCCAGGGGTCTGATCCAGCCCCTGAAAGACCCACAGATTCAGGGCAGACTTTCGGGGAAAAGCTGAGGCCCTGGAGAGACAGGGCCTTGGACTCCTGGTCCCTGATTCCTGGAGGAGTAGGCTCCGGATGCCTGGGGCAGTTGGAGGTCTGGCAGTGTAAGGGCCAAGGCTGCCCTCTCTTCCCACAGCTAGGCCACCCACCGGCCATCCTGTCCGGCTCCCTGGGACGCCACTTACCACACTGTTCATCGCTGTTGTCGCCACAGTCATTGTCGCCATCGCAGTGCCACAGGCTCCGGATGCAGTAGCCGTTCTGGCAGGGGAACTCGTCCTCCTCACACTCCCGGGGGGCTGTGGGCGCAGAGCGGTCAGGCTGCTGCAGGCAGAGGGGCCCAGGGCCTGGAAGCCCAACCTTATGCCTTCTAGAACAATCAAGGTGTTCCGGGGCCACCCTGAAGGACCTGCCTGCCTCTGACCAAGAGAGGAGGCGAAGGGATACAACAAGAGTGGAAAAGCCCAGGGCCAACAGGGGCCTCAGCATCTTTTCCTGATTTAGAGTCCTTTCCCGACAGAGCCTGATGGAGTCCACCCGGCCCCTGCCAACACTCACGACAATCCTGCTCATCCGAATCGTCCTCACAGTCATTATCCCCATCGCACACCCAGGAGCGGCGGATGCACTTGCCATTGTCACAGCGGAAGTCGAGAGGGGAGCAGGTAGGCAGCACTGAGTCCCGGGAAAAAGAAGGAAAGAGTTCATCCATCTGGCACACTGACACAGGCAGGATACACTGGACCTGACACCCTTTCCCAATATCCCTTGTCCTAAATCTTCCGGTCTTCCTCCTGGCCCTTCCTCACAGACTCCTAACTCCTGCCCCAGCTGATGCAGAAACTTCAGCTAAGAAGAGGCAGTATTAGAAAGGAACGATGGTGAGAGGGTCCCAGGGCAGGGGAAGGAGAACAACCCAAGGTAGTCAAAACCACCAAGAAAGCAGTAAGAAAACATGAGCAAGAGAGAGACGTGGGGAAAAAAAAGAAAGAGCTATTAGTGTTTCTTTTTCCTTTCCTCTTATTAAATAAAGATCGACACATCTAGGCTCAAATTCCACTTCTGGCATTCATTACTGAGCAAGTCGGTTACCCTCTCTGGGCAATAGTTTCTTTGACTTTATAATGGGGATAATTATACTCAGCTCACAGAGGTCTTTTGAGATAATGCATATGAAAGTATGACATGAAAGTGAGGCATTTATCACCATCACAATTAGTAACCTGGTTAGGGTTAATAAAGCTCAGGTTGTAGTTTCATTCTCATTAGCGTTAATTAGCCTCCTTTGGCTGTAGATGCTGCAGGTCAGAGATTGCCTCCCTAAAAGTGGAAGACTGGCTCAGCAGTGACATTTCTATATATCCAAGACAGGATACCCAAGCCAACTGTTCACAGGGTTACTATTGTGAGGGACAAAGGGAGAGTTAAAGAAAATATACAATTTTTTACAGAGTTTTTGGTATTATAAAAGGTGTAATTGCACAGAATACCAAGACAAGAAACAAAAATAATCTGTGTCCATGTATAGTCTGTAAATTAAAAATGCACAAATAAGCAGAACACATACACAAATGCCTATGTACATAAACACAGAAAGATCTATTTAAAGAGACTACCTGTTGTTCCAAGGGTGTTTTTCCCTATACTTGCTTCTGGGTTTATTTTACCGGACATATATGCATGGGCCAACCAAGAGAGACTACAAGGCATGAGCGGCAGGGGAGTTGGGGCCATGTGAACTGTGAAGAAACCACCCTTCTGTCAATATCTGTCACCCTCGCCAGAGCTCAACTCTCTGAGTCTGATGTGGTTGGTCCACAGAACACTCCATCAGCCTTGTCCTTGCTCCCCAACCCCAGTCCCCTCTTCTATCACCTTCCACCCCACCCCTCCCTGCCCCGTGGGGAGGTTCTTACTACATCCGTCCTCATCACTGTGGTCCCCGCAGTCGTTGTCTCCGTCGCACTGCCACTGGGCGGGGATGCAGGTACACTCACCGAGGGCACTCACCGCACATGTGAAGTGGCTGCGACCACAAGCACACTCGGGGGTGCTGGCCAGGCCTGGGCAGAAAAGGAGTCAGTGAGGGCTCAGCTCCCACTCATCCAAAGCCCATTCCAGGGGCAGGGACAGGAGTCTAGTCTGGGGCAGAAATAATCAAAAATGTATCCTCTGACTTTGGGCTCACAAGTTGTCCGGGTACCCCTCTAAGCACCCCAAAGGCCCCGAGACAAATGATGCTGTCCAGAGGGTTGGAACTCTCAGGGAAATGGAGGAGAGGGATGATGTGATGTTGGGAGGCCTCCATTTCCTTCCCTCCAAAACTAGGTTGAGATATGGATGATTTAGCCTCTATCCAGGACCGAGCCCTTGGACCTTGCCCAGGGAGGACAAGAAATACTAGTGGGGTTAAAATCCTTGGAACCCCTTTAGGAACAAGGGGACCACATGAAGGAGAAAGCAACACTGGATACTGTGAGTCTTCAATCAGAACTTACTTTTGAGGAGGGTGACCAGGAGGAGTGAGGTCAGAGGGGTGGGAGAGGGGCTGGGAGCAGTCAGGGCCTTCCTGTCTGTGGGACAGGCCACAGCCTAGAGGTGGGGGGCAGAAGCAGCCCTCCCCCCAGCCTCAGCAGCATGCAGCTGGGCTTCCCCATTGAGCATTGAGCTGTCTGTCTGTCCAAGTCCCATGACCGGCTTTTGCGACCCTTCGCTAGTGTGCCCAGCAGGATGCCCTGGGATGGCATGTGAATGGTTCCGATGCCCCTGATCCAGCCTCAGCTGGAGCAAAGGGTTCTGCCAGGGTCACTCTCCCTGGTCCAGCATTCATCTAACCTGCTGAGTTGCTTGCAGCTGGGGAAGGAGGGGGCCACTGCTCATTGCTCGCCCCCCTCCCCCATGCTTTCTTCCCCACTTCCTCCCATCAGCTGGGCCCTGCCCCCAGGCTGAGCTGGAACAGAGGAGGAGTCAGCTCCTAAATTGCCACCCAGCTTCCTTTACTATTTACCTGGCCCAGCTTCTCTGTCTTGTCTCATCTCCTTGATGTATATCTTTGCCTCACATTAGAATTACTTGGCCTGGCTTAGTAAGGGCTTAGGGCCAAGAATCAAAAGTGTCTGCTGTCACCCCCTCCAAGAGCTGTGAGACAGCCCTAGACCCTGCCTTCTCTACTCAATTCCATGGCTGAGTGTGAGCGTAAGGCAGGGGTCCCTAACTTGCAGATGGATGGAGATGGCCTTTGGGATTGGCAAACCCCTGAAACAGCATGCAAAAATGTATGCTTCTGGGGCGAGGGAACACAGCTTTCACCAGATTCTCAACCCAGGTCAAAACACAGTCTTGACCTCCCCTTCCAAACACTAAGGGAATGAGCTGCCCTAGAAAAGATGCAGGATTTCCTGCGAAGACAAGGTGAGTCTGTTTGGGAGGTGTAGCATTGCTATACCTCGCAGGCAGGCTCACTCCAACCCCAGGAACTTCTGTCTCTCCAAGACGCTATGCAAAGGCAGGGCAGAGGATTCTTTCCCAGGGAAGCCTGAAGACCCCGCTGTTCCAGCCCCACCCCCATTTGCTCAGGCCAGTTCTGAGAGCACCAAGAAGGGATGGGGGCTTTTCTCACTCAGGCCCTGGGCAACAGAGCATGAGGAAATAGTGTAGTATGACCAGTACATCACAGCTACAGGGGCCACTTTAGGCAAGAACAAAGAAGGGCAGAATCGGGGGGGGGGGGTTGGGGAGCAGAGGAGAAAGCATGAGACTTAGAGTAGACAGCCCTAGGTTTTGATCATCACATGACCTTGTGCAAGTCACTTAACGCCCTAAGCCTCCGTTTCCTCACTGTAAAAAGGCCACAAGGATTGGACAAGAAAATACATGTGGAAGAAACGAACCTTGTGCTTTGGCATATAGAAGAATCTCAATAAATGGAGCCTAAAGATGTGGGGGTGTGGAATATAGGAAACAGGAGTGAGGGGATGTGGGGTGCAGTTGTGTAGAGGTGCAGGGGTGTGGGGGTGCAGGGGGGCTAAATTTTTTCCAAAAGAACCTTGATTTTAAGAACCCAAGCACCACAGATCTGGAGAGCAAAAAGAACAGCAATATCGATGCAAATGAAAGGAATACTGAGTCCTCAGCCCTGTTTTTTTTCAGGGTCCCACCCCTGCCTTTGGCTAAGAGGTAAAAGAAATCCTGATTTCACAGAGTAGACTTCAGGAACAAAGCATTCCATCAGAGGGGCATCAAGATGCAGGGGTCTGGAGAGTCCCCAACTTCCTGCTTGCCGGGGCGACATTCCAGCGTCATCAGCACCTTAAAGGTTTGGCAGCCACCAGCCAGGCAAACCCTTGACTGGGGCTTTCCTACAGTAAACAGACATACACACACACCCCAAAAAGCTCTTCTGGACAACCGGTGACCCTCTGGGTCCCTGGAGGTGGAATTCTGCCTTTTCACTCAATTCCTGGCTTTGATCATAAAGAATAGCTTTTAACCCCTTTTAAACTAAAAGAATGGTGAGCAAAGAAAGGAAACAAATGACCACGCACAGCAAAATGCAGTCTTTATTTTAAGAAGTTTTGAGTTAAAACACTCAGCTTTGTTTCTGGCCTCGAAAGCCACTCCAGGGCTTCCCTGACCTCTGGACCTAACGTTTTCAACAAAGGAAAGGTCTCTCCCTGACGTGTTCACTCTGATCAAAAAGGCACCCAGCATTTGAAATACATGTTCATGTGCTCACTGGGCCTTCCTGAGGAGTTAACCTGAATCTCACCGTTTACACCTCACTGGTCTCACCCAGCCACCTTACCACTCCCTCACTGCTTTCTTTTGGAGAGAATGGAAACATCCACTTGATACCCAAGACCCAGTATAACAGGATGGTAGAGAGCATAGATACTGGAGTCAGAGACAGGGCTTGCAATCCTGGTTCTGCCACTAGCCATACAACTGTAAGCAAGTGTGATGGTTAGGGTCATGTGTCACCTTGGCCAGGTGATGGCTCCTATTGTCTGGTCAAGCAAGTGCTGGCCTAACCATTACTGCAAGGACATTTCATGGCTAGTTAATAAACCAGAAAGCTGGCTTATTAAATCATCAGTCAATTGACTGCATTTGTGGCTGATTACATCCATGATCATCTAAGGGACTATCTTCCACAATGAGAGAATCCAATCAGTTGGATTTAATCCAATCATTTTAAGACTTTTAAGGAAGAAGAGAGAACTTTCATTTCTTCTTCAGTCAGCCAGCCTCTCCTGGGGAGTTCATCGAGGACTTTCACTAGAGTTGCCAGCTTGCAGGCTGCCCTATGGAATTTGGACTTGTGCATCCCCACAGTTGCATGAGACACTTTTATAAAAGCTCATATTTACAGATATCTCCTGTTGGTTCTGTTTCCCTAGAGAGCCCTGACAAATACAGCAAGGGACATAATACCTCTGAGCCTCGGTTTCTTCATCTATAAAATGGGAGGGATAGTATCACCTAAAAGAGTTTTTCTAAAGATTAAGTTAAATAATCTATGTAAGATGCTTAGCATGGGACTGGCACACAGCAGAAGCTTCATAATAATACAACCATCAAATACTGAATACTTATCAAGTGCCCTGCAAGCACTTATACAAGTGATTTTAATGTGTAACATCACTCGATCCTCTCAGCAACTCTGGGAGGTGGTACCGTTACTATTATCAGCTCTGTAGAGTTGAGGACCCTGAGATACAGGGAAATTAGGTCTGTAGGTGGGTTGCACAGGTACTAAGGGTAGGAGTCAGGCAGGTCAATTCCAGAACCTCTGCTCCTAACCACTTCACTATATTCTCTCCCAATAAATGGTACTGCTCTTATGAGAACCTCTAAAACCTGGAGGTCAAAAAAAGGAATTTACACAACCCTGGGTTGTCTGGGTCCCTCTGCTTTATACATTCTCAATTAGCAAATTTGCAGTGAGTTTACATATCTCAAACAGTGACCTCTCTCATTCTGGTTACTGCTAAAGCTAAAGACCAATTTCCTGTGCCCTACAGCAAAGTAGTGAAGCAGGAAAGTCTGGAGCCCCAGCCCTTTTGAACCAGTGCCTTAGGTGTTATATAGGTCCAGGGAGAAACAGGGCTTCTGATAACAAATAATAATCCTTTGCAGATTCTCTTTGTAGTTCACATACTATTTTTGCATATACATTTGCATTCTCAGTTAATCATTACACTAACCCTGAGCAGATATTGTAGTACCTATTTAACAGGTTAAGGTTACCTGCTATGGCCAAGGTCCTGGAGTAAGTGGGTGAGCCAGGAGGGGAGCCCCAATCTGACCCTTAGGCTAGTGTTCTTGCAGTGTGACCTAAGAATCTGGATCTTCAATAGGTTTCCCAGTGACACTGATACACACAGGTTAGGGAGGCACTGTTCTCCACCATCCTACAGAATGGGAGGAATCCTCATGTGTGCTTATAACTTGCCCTCCTCGCCCCTCCCGCCCACAGGTGGCAATGGTGAGACTATAAAAACCTCATTTAATGATAAGTTATTTGACCCTAAACTACATCCAGGCCAAATGAGGGACAGACCCACTCATTTCAGCTCCTTGGAAGCCTCCACTGTAGGCATCTCTCAGTGAAAGGGGCACCCATATAGCAGGACCCACCGATATAACAGGAAGGAGTGGCAGCAAGGAATCACAGGGAAATGGACCTACCCTCTTCTAAGAGATGCCTGGAATCTTGAGAGATCTGGTTGCCTATAAACAGTCAACGCTAGAAGAGAGCAGAGCTTGCTTAGGAGGCATTAGTACCAATACAAAAAAAAAAGAATAAGTGGATGGTAGCAAGAGGAGATCAGAAAGTGAATCCTTTCCTGACGCTGCCCTGCCTGGCTCCACTTGGCCCCAGGCTAAGGTGGAAGCTCCTCCTTTGAACCGCAGAGGCCCTTTGTGTCCACTCCATTATAGCACTTGGTCAACTCGGGGATTATTGTCCACTCACTAGACCGCAGCTGGAATTGTACACTATAACCTTTGTGTTCACGGTGCATAGGTCAATACTTGGTATGTAGTAGGTGATCAACACAAGTTTGTTAGATGAATCAATGAATGATATACATTCCTCTAGATGCTTGGGAGTCAGAGTCAAGGGTAAAAACAGATGCAAAGATCAGACATAAAACTAGTTATTTCCTACCTAACAGTACTCAAGAAGAAGCTTCTCCTTTTTAAGGTGGCTTTCTAGTCCTATCTAAGTTAAACTCTCTCTCTTCTCCTACAACAGTTCCTTTCAATTGCTGTAGTATCAGGCTGTGATACTGATGTCATAACTTTACTTACTTCTGTTCCATGGTTACTTTCATTCCTGTGATCCTTAGAAGCCAGCCTTACTTGGTTGGTTGGAAAATCTACCTGGTGAAGTCTTTTCCTAGTAGGCCCTTTCAAAAGGGACACCATCAGATATGTCATTACTGGCCCCAGCAAGTTCAGCCCTCCCTTGCCACTCTTAAAAACAAACAAACAAAAAGGATAGATACACAGAATGACACAGCAAATGTAGCAAAATGTTAAAAGTAGGTAGATCTTGGTAGCCGCAGGGGTGGGTGGGTAGTTGTTCTCTGTATGGTTAATTTACAAAACTAAACGTAGAAGAAGTTCTCAATGGTCAGCTTCCAAAGTTATGAGACAGAAGAGCATAATGTTAAGAATATGGAAACAAAATTTTCTGGTGCAAATCCTGACTCAGCTAGTTCCTGGCTGGCTGACCCTGGACATATCATTTAATCTCTTTATACTTTAGTTTCTCATTAGGAAAATTGGGATAATAAGGAACCCTACCTCAGATGGATGATATGAGAATTGAATGAGTTAATGTCTTATCTAGCTGTCCCACAATTAAGACCTGCCATTTTAGGGTTTAATTGGGATGTCTAAAAAACCTTACTGTGCGCCAAGCAGCAGCACCACCCCCCTGGGTTAAGTTGGTAATGTAAGTCACCACAGGAACAAAATAGCCACAGGGGGGTAGTGAAAGAGTAATGCATCAAGAGCCCTGCTTTGCTGCCTTTCTCTAGAGAAGACTGAGGCAGACAGCATCCTTTATCCTTACCTAATTTATCATCAACTAATTCCTAGGAGGCAAGTGTAGAAGAGACAATTCAGAACCTGAAGTACAGAGCAATTCAGAGGTGGATTAGTTCCCTCTTTTGCAAAATGAGGATAACAGTACCTTCTTATAGGGTTGCTGGAACATTTCAATGAGATAATACATTGAAGTACACAGTAAATGGCTATTATTATTTTTATTATTATTATTACCAACACTACCTTCTTCTTCTGGATGTGTTCTCTCTCTCAACCCAGTAATGTAGCCATGATAGATATCAGGGTGTTTCCATATAGGTCCTCAAAATTCTACTTACCCTACCCAGGAGCTCAGTCAACAGATATTTCACAAATCCAGCAGAGCTTGAATCTGGCTGTGCTCTGTGAGGGGCTGCACGAAATATCCCTCTCCCCTTTCCCGACATTTTAAAACACAAGGCCCACAAGGAACAGGTGGGTGGCCTCAGGGAGCAGCAAACCAGATTGTCCATTGTCCCTTCTTGGAGCCTTTTGAAGCACATCTCCATCAAAAAAACACCTGGAAAGTAATTCCATTTGCATTAGGATTCCCTGCAAAGAAGGTGCCTGAAAATGGACAAAAGCAGTCAATCCAAGATGAAATATAGATACTCTCGAACCAGACCTTCTGGGACTGCCTGGATTTAAAATATTCTATTCTGAGAGGTATTATGGGTCGGGGGTTAACAGTTTAGACTCTGGGGTCAAATCCAGCCTCAATTCACTAGCTGTGTGACAGTAAACTGCTCTGAGCCCTAGTTTCCCATCTGTAAAATAGGAACTTAATATCTACTTCATAAGGGTATTATTATGAGGAGTAAATATAATTAACACATTAAGTACTTATGGAGCAAAGCACTCAAAAATGTTAACTGCCCTAGAAATACATTTGTATTTTTTTTTTTTACCACATGTTGTTGACCAGTTTTTTGGTGCAAAAATGGTCACTAGAGGAGATCATTCCCAGAAGAGCAGATTTTCTTATTTGGAGGACATATATTTTAGAGCCATTCACTTTTACTGCATCTCTGAGCCAGTCCTTGAAACTTCTTTATTGAACTGCCTGGGGTGGGGGGAGTGGAAAGAGGAGAAGGGAGTTCCCTTACTTGCTAGGCTTACAGATATTATAGCCTGGCATCCCCATTCGGTTTCCACAAGGCTGCGTCCAACCCAACAGAGGAGGTGTCTCTGTCCTCACCTATGCCCACAAGGTGGTGGCAGTCGAGCTGGGGCCATCAGAAGGGAACACTTGAAGCAATTCCCCTCACCCCCTCTCCGCCCCGCCCCCGCAGGCCTGGCAGGAAGTAGAGTTGCTGAGCTTGGAGCAATCACTGGAAGCACTTACAGCCTCGTAGCTTCTTTACTTTCACGCGCTAATCAAGTATCTCCCCCCAAACCGTGTTCTGTTCCTGCCTGGCCTTATACCCAGGAAGGGGGGGAGGGTCCTTCTCCCCAAAAAAGGCTCTGCCTGGAGCCAGGAGCTCCCCAGCCCCAGTAAACCACCTGTGATAAATTATGCAGCAGCACCTTTGCTGTTGCTGCCCTTCAGCCAGACGGGAGGTTTGCTCCCAGTCTTGTTTCCGGTTTTGCTCGCAGCTCTGAACTCAGCTCCGCACAGAGGTGAGGGGGGAGCTCTGGTAGGCCAAGTCAAGACTTGCAAGTCTGGGCCAGGCTTTCCCCAGCTGGGTCTCAAGCAGTGCCCTTACTGTGTTGGGACCTGAGTGCTAGGAGAGCTTTGAAAGTGCCCTATGGGAGAGCAGAGTATTAGGGAGAGCTTACAGCCAATCCACTGAAGTGTGGGCAAGGACGGGAATGCCTACATTGAGTGAAAGAATGAAGTTTTCTC
>PVKY010003607.1:0-21263 GCA_004027775.1 Bradypus variegatus
ACTTTGCTTCAGGAAGCTCTGCACACCCACGCCCAAAGGCAAACCACAATTGCAATAGCAGGGACATCTGTTGGCTGCTTGCTCAACCACAGTTCGCTTGAACTTTTAACCTCTCAATGGCCTGCGACTTCTCATTATCAAGGAGGTGTAAGGGGAATGCTCAATTCCCAGGCACAGCCTCTGGCAGGAGGCAACACCAGCAATTCTACTTTTAGATATATATCTCAAAGAATTGAAAGCAGGGATTCAGATACTACACTAATATTAATAGCAGCAGTATTCACAATAGCCCAAAAGTGGAACAATCTAAGTGACCCTCAACAAATGAATGGACAAACAAAATCTGGTACATCCATACAGTGGAATACTATTCAGCCATAAAAAGGAATGAAGGGGAAATTGTGTTGCTAGTAGACAAGGGAGGTAACAAGAGTATGGAATACAGGAGCCCCCTTAGGTCCTTAGGAATCACGCAGGTTTCTACCAGGTCCTGTGATTAAAGTCAATGGAAAACCACAACATCCCAACTCAGGCAGGACAGCTGATGGCCTAGACCCTTCAGGAATGAAGGCTGGTGTCACCCCACCAGCACAGAACCTTGGCCAGCTGAGGTGCTGGCTGAGGGCAAAGGGAATACGGAGGGGCGAGGGGTAGTAGAACTAGATAGTTATAAATACCAGCTTCAGCTGCTGACTAGTTATGACTATTTCTAACTTTTTATGTAAGTTTGTTATATATGTTACACAAATATTTTTTCTTCCCTCTTATCCCTCTTATCTAAAATGAGATGTTTTAATAATAGTGGACTTTACATCACAGTATTCAAGTTACGGGATATCAAAGAGGAACAGTGAAATCACCCAAGGACTTTGCATTCTCTTTGGAGAAAGGGTTAGCGTGTTTTGGGTTGTATTTAGGATAGTTAAATTGTTAGGTGGAAGGATGTCTTGTTTAGAGATCAAGTATGATTTAAGGAAATGTGTATGGTTGCTATGTTGACAAGGGGTGGACTGTAATTTTATGTGTCAACTTGGCTAAGCAATAGCCCCCAGTTATTCAAACACTAATCTTAGGTATTGCTGTGAAGATATTTTGTAGATGTGACTAAAAGTCTACAGTCAGTTTACTTGAAGTTAGAAAGATTTATCCTCGGTAATCTGGGTGGGTCTGATTTAATCAGCTGATAGGCCTTAAGGGCAGAACCAGAACTCCCCGGAAGAGGAAATTCTGCTTGTGAACAGCGGCTTCAGCTGGTGCCCAGGAGTCCCAGTCTGCCCTTGTTGATGGCTGCCCTACGGATTTCTGCCTTTCTGACTTGCCTGGCCAGCCCCCCAAATCATGTAAGCTAATGCCTTGCAATAAATTTCTTTAGACATATAGAGATTCTCTCCATAGAAATTATATATTCAGCTTCCATTTCTCCTGTGGAACCCTGAGTGAAACATGGTGGTGTATCACCTACCTATGAATTATGGGCCCAAGCTCATGGAATTTACTGGTCTCATGACATGCACGGTCACCCTTCAGAGGAATGCCCTGCTGAAGGCTCAGATATAGTGTAAGGAGGAAGAAAGCACCTTACAGGCTGGGGACCTGGCTTACAGGATGTAGCATAAGCCAGTGTACGGCACCATCTTTCCCATAGCCAATGTGCATGAGCTGGGAAACCAAGTAACGGAGGTGAGAATGGTTGCTTTCTATTCCTGTGACCTAAAATAGATTGGTTTGGAGATCCTTGAATCCAAAGAGGGAATGCTCTCACCTTGAGCAAAGTCTTGGTTCCATTAAATTACAAGCTGAAATGGCTTCCAACCATTTTGAGCTCCTCATCCCACTGAATCACCAGGCAGAGAAGGAAGTCACTGAACTGGCTGGGACGATTGATCCTGTACACGAAGACGAAGCTGGATTTATGTTCCATGAAGGACCATATTCAGAACCCAGAGATTCACTGGGAGGCCTGTCAGGAGTCCCATGTCCAAGAGTCCACGTCAGTGGAAAACTACAGTAACCAATACAGACAGAATTCTACAGACATGAATGGGTGGATCATCCCACCAGGGAAAGAACCAATGAGACCACGGCGCTGGGAGATGGTAAAAGCAACAGGATGGATGGTAGAAGAGGGAAGCTATGATTACTGACTTAAGCCTTATGACCAGTGTCTTAGTTTGCCAAGGCTGCTACCTCAGACTAGTTGGTTCAACCAACAGAAATTTATTATCTCATAGTTCTGTTGGCTAGAAGTCGTAAGTCAAGGTGTCCTCTTAGAGGGGACAATTTGTTCCATGCCTCTCCTCCAGCTCCTGATGGGTGACTGGCCATCCACTGCACTCCTTGGCTTATGGTGGCATCACTTGGTCTCTGTCCCTCTGGGTCCAAATGTCCTCTCCTTAGAAAGACACCAGTCATGCTGGATTAGGGCCCACCTGGTCCAGATTGGCTTCACCTTCAAATATTCTATTTACAAGTAAGTTCACATAGACTGAGGGTCAGCCCTTCACATGTCTTGTGTGGGACACAGTGCAACCCATGACACCTGGCTCCAAAAGCAGGGACTGTGGCAGCTATGTTATGTGAATTTGTCCCCCGCCATTCTCCCCCAGTTCCTTTTATGAAGAACAAGTGGTTTGGGTGGGAGTATGACTAAACTGCATCACGCTGCAATGCAACAGAGCTGATGGGACTTCATGTGTCACTTATGTTGGAGACAGGATTTTCATTCACAAAAGGGGCAAAAGTGATGGACCTACTATCTATTTCCTTTTTGCCTTTCCAAATCCACTCTCTACTGTTCTCCATCTGCTCTGTGCTCCGGGAGGCTGATGAACTGCATCTGTGGACTCCCTTACCATTGGCTTCCTGTTGGGTTTGGCCAGTGGAAGCCACTTGCAGCAGCCTGAAGGGCAGGGGGCACGTGAGTTGATGCCCCTGGCTCTGCCTGTCGGCTTGTGCAATCTGGGTTCCTCCGCCAGGCCTGTGAGGAGGCTCTCTTACCTTTTCTAGGTCTGGGTAACTACTCCCCCTCACCTAATGGTAATAGCTCCTACTCTTGCTAGCCCCAGGGTGCTTCACTATTCTTTGTTGATTTCCCCCTAACTCTACTCACACCTTTATAAGTAACTCCTTCTCCATGTTCTCATTACTCCACTTTTTCCTGTGCTTTCTTTTTCCTGTTACAACAGTTCTGACCACTCAAGCAGGAAATAACTTCTGGTGAACACCCGCAATTCTTATCAGCTCCTTTTCACAATACTTTATGTACCCTCATCTCATGTAAAAGATCTTTAGTGACAGTTGTGTTTTCATCCCACCCCTAGACTGTGAGCTGACTCGGGTTATCCATGCCTGATTCATCACTGGTTCCCTCATTGTACTTCAAGATTGTCTACATACTAGGTGTTCATTAATTTCTGTTGAATGAATGACTGAATCAATGCTTTAATACAAAAATAAATCTCTTGTTCCTCAGGTTTGTCTTTGGGGAAATGTACTGGGTCTTCTGCACAGGCATAAGAGCCATGTAGCCATAAGTGTCCTGTGGTGAAACACTTTCCATGGTCCATTCATGACTGGGACAAAAAAGTCAACATTTTTGGAGGATACACCTCACAGGCAGAAACCCAGTTGCCTCCTCATGGTGTGGATTCAGGATATCCTCACATCACAGTTTGAAGTCTTGATTTGACTGGTTCCAAGACCTGGATCAGATATAGGAATCGCAACGCAATTGTTCCTGCTTTTCCGCACTTTTTCTGGGCTTTATGTGTTCTTGAAACTTTTGCCACCAAGTCTTTCCATTCATTATAAAAATATTATATGTCATGTTTGCTGGAGGCTCTCTAAAACAAAACACAATAAAAGCCATACTGTACAACCAAACACAGAGGAATTCCCTCCTGTCTACTTGTTGGGCAGTGATGGATGGTGATGTTAGTGTGGGGTGAGAATTCTGCTTCCCTTTGGGAGGGTTTGTTTTACGTGAAATGAGTTTTGCCTCTGAGCAGTGCAGAGCCTCCGGGACATTCCTTTCCCAACACTGTCTCATAATTATCTCGGGCCATCCACATTCTCCACTCATTTCTGTGGGGGTAGAGCCACAGTCTCAACAACTTCCTTTGGTCCCTCCAAGAGGCATGGAAGGAAAAGTGGGTCTGATGGATGAGCCCTGGTCGGAACTGTGGGGTGGGGCAGCTGATTCCCAGGAGCTCCTTAAACCTCTGTCTCTGATTCTATCACAGGGGCGGGACCCCTTCCCTTCAGGGGACCCATTTCTGTCTCAGAGGATGAAGCTGGATGGGAGATGGTGGCAACTGGCCCAAATGGAATACCAATCCCAGGAGCCTTTGCATTTTAAAGGACATCTTTAGGGAAATCTTACTGGGAAATTTAAATACTGCAGCCTCAGTCAGAGAGTGTTTGGGGGGGTGGACACATCACCCCTCGTTATGCACCTCTCTGTTCCTTTCTCGGTCGACAAGTCGAGCACCCCTCACGGAGTAGGGCACTGCTCTTCCCTCTGTGATCAGGAATGTGTGTCCCAAGAGATGTGATCAGGTGCAATTATCGCATGCATTTAATCTTGTAAACTATTTGCTTTCGAGCATCTGCTCATGACTGGTGCATCTGTGCTAGAGCCTTCGCACCCCGGGGCAATAACCAAAAGACTTAACAACTGGTACATTCAAGTACAGACCAAACAGAGTCTGTCGGGGCAGAGCCCTGGAGGGCCACCGCTGTGCCAGGCATTACCCTTCATTCACAGGGCTCAGGGAGGCGGGGAGAGCCTGCGGTGGCCGTGCACTGGGGCAATGGCGGGTTTACCAACCAGTAGAGATGTCTTGCATCTCTTGAGATCCTAACAACCAGCGTTGCTGGACCAGCGTGAACGAGATGAGTCTCACTGTCCTCTCATCTCCCCTGTGACCTCATCCTTCCCCACCGTTTGAGCTGTACTTTTCTTCTCTACATTGATCTGCCTATTTTCCAAACTCTCAGCCAGAGGCTGTACCACCTCCTTTGGGAGCCCGTCTTTTCTAAGTGCCTCCCTATGGGAGCAGGCCTGGCCTGATCTGCAGTGGCCTTCAGAGGTGAGCAAGGCCTAAGCCCAGGACTCCAAGACCCGGCTGTGGACCGGCATGTCCGAAGCCTCAGAACCCGGGGCCTGGGGCACCTGCTCTTCACAAGGCATGCCAGGTAATGCCGTGGCACCAGCCAGCGTCAAGGCCCTGGCCGATCTCCCAACCGAGGAGCAGCTGGAAGCTTTAGGCGCCAAGTTGGCAGAAGCGCCCATGAGTCCTTAGAAGGCAGGTGTGCTGGGAGCCACTCACCGTGCCCATTTGCACCTGCCACATTTGGCTAACAGAAGCAGCAGCGCCACCGTGACCATGAGGATGCCAGCCACCGAGACAGATGCAATGACGATGTTCCTCTGGAGGAAATGAAGCGTCTGTGTACACGGCAACGTCTCCTTTTGCTCCTCTAAACAGGGGACACAGCAAAGGAGGTGTAGAGAGTTGGCCCCGCCCAGCCCTTCTCGAGGAAACCCTGCAGGGAGACTCAGCATCTCTATCCCGGACTCCTGACACCGTATGGGGAAGGAGATGCCTTGGTTTAGGAAAACACATTCCTAAGTTCTTGGGTGGTGGGCTGGAGGTGAGATGCTGAGGGTGTGGGCTGGCAAGCAACAAAGTAACAAAAGAGCCTGCAGGAGGTGAGGATGGGAAGAGAGGAGAGCTGGGGAGTGAGGAGCCGGGCAGCATAGGAGAGAGAAGCTCCTACTGGACTGGCTTTTAAGAACATTCGGTTTGAAGCTTCTCCCAAGGCAGAGAAGTAAGCTCTTCTCTGCCACCTTCCCTCCTCCCCGCCCCACTCCAGCATCAGGAAGTTCTACTCTTGTGTGTAGGTCTGGGGGAATTTCATGCCTGTATTGACATGAGGCTAACAATGCCAGAGATGACAGCGCGATCTCCTGGCTCTCTGGGGACTCGCAGGAACCTCGAGGCTGGCTCTGGAATGCCACCGAGCCTGGGCTTGGGCTTCCTAGCTGACATCGGGGTCTCCTCCGGCTTCTGCTACCCCATTTGTCACGTGATCAAAGGAGAAAAAGAGTCGGGGAGATGGGCTTGGAGGATGGTCCCAGCAGCCAGGCGGTTTTGCTCTTGCTCTTTCTCCGAAACGACGGCCCAGGAGGTAGATGCTAAGTAGATCTGGTGATGATGTCAAGGGGTCGTGACAGTGGCTGGGGACCCAGGCCCGGCCCTTCCTTGCCCCTGGGCCCCGGGAGGGGTGGGTGCAGGGATCCACTTTCCCTGAGTTGCAACACTGCGACCTCACCCAGAAGGGCCCACGCTGGCTTCGGTGCTCCGCTGTCACTGTCCTGAAGAGCCTTACGGTTTTCTAACAAGGAGCCCGGCACTTTCCTCCTGCACTTGGCCCCACACGTTACATGGGCATCCCCGACTGCTAGCATGGGGCCTCTAGGTTTACTGGCTGTCAGAATTGCTTTTTATAAAGTCCAGTTACCAGTGATTTAGAATCAAACAGTAAAAATGAATTGAGTGGAGAAACCTGGAAAACCTTTTTCTTACAAGTAATTTCAAGCCTATGTGCCCATTTAATGTTACATTATGTTTGTTGTTGTTTCTTAGTGTTTTCTGGGTCTGTCACTTTTTCACTCTGATCCAAAGCTAAGATTTTTCTCTTTGGAATAAAACAGTGTGGCTATTTAGGCTGATACACCCTTCTCTGAACCTTAAATAAAATAACTGGACTGGCCCCTGTGTGCACAGAGACGGTCTGCAAGGTGAGCCGGGGCAAACGGGGGCCTTGGAGGAGGGTCTTGAGTTTGGAGGTGAGCGGGGCTGGTCTGGGGGAAATGCGGTGGCCATGACCCCCTGAGGGAGGCCTGGCACCTCAGGGCGGCGTCACCGAGGGCGCAGGTTGTGCACAGGGCACCTAGGGGATGCCCCAGCGGTGGCAGGAAACTTGGGCAGCAGACTGCCGCGGGGCTGGGTGGGCAGCTGCCTCGACGTGGGTCTGCAGCCAGCCGGGGCACAAAGGCCTCCTCAGAGAAGCACGCCTGGGCTGCTTTTCCCGAGCCAAGGCAGCCTAGAGCAGGAACCATCCATTTTCCTGAGGGAAGGACTTCCAGCTTCTTCTCCAGAGGCCCCTGGCCTCCCGAGGCACCCGGGTCATTCTCTCAGGGCCTGCTTCCAGGGTGGCCAGCGCTGCAGGCTCGGAGCCTCTCGTTTCCTCGAGGCAGGGAGTGACGACCTGGTGCGATTTTGAGAGCAGGTGGCAGGAGGAAGGGGGTGCACTGGGCTAAGAACCACCATGCCGGTCTGAGAGGGGAACGGCAGGCATAGACTCAGGCCGTCTCAGGCTGCAGGCCCAGGCAAACTCGGGGGTGGGTCACTGAGGGGTCTTTAGTCCCTCCCGCCTGTCAGAAAGGCTCGGTGCCCAGCAGCGGCACGGCCCTGCCTCCGAAGATGATGCCATCTCAGAAACGGCTGTTTCAGCAACAACGCAAAAGTAACATCTTTCTTTGAAAGGGTAGTCAATGTCCTGGAAGTATATTAATTCATAACTTTATGAATTGCATGTTTGGGTTAATTAAAGACGAGCTGCCTTCTGTTCAGTTAAAATACTATGAAAGGCAAACAGACACATTTTAGAGTTACTTGCATTTCAGTATCTTACGTGACCCTTGGCTTATATACGGCTACCTGAACTAGCTGCTCCCAGATGTTCCTCTTCTTTATCTGAAGCAGCTATTCGCCCTTTTATCTTCTTGTCTGATGAATAGGCTTCTTTAACCTTCTTTTTGTTGCTAAGGGGTTCTGCTAAAGACAAGATGATAAAACTTGTTCATTTGTTTTTATAATGGAATAACTTCTACAGTCAGTGAGGAGGTAGGCGACTTTGGAGAAGAGTCCAAATGTATTACTGCTGTACATCAATGTTTTCTATTTATTTACATTTTAATAAAACAAATTCCTGTGTGATCTACCCATAAACTGAGGTATGTGGTTCTCAAAGTTGAGCACACATCAGAATCACCTGGAGAGCGTGCAGGGCCCAACACAGAGGTTCTGACTCAGTAGGTTCTGGGGGAACCTGGGAATGTGCATTTCTCATGAATCCTGAATGAAGCTCATGCTGCCAGCTGGGGTCACTCTTAGAGGACCCTAGTGTGAGTCTGAGCCCCAGTTTCTACTTGTATAAAATATAATTTACACAATATATGATTATAGAGATAAGACCTACCTCACAGACTTGTAATGTTAAATGGCCTAATGTTCATGAAACCCATTTATAAGCTACAAAGTACTATAAGAAATGGCTCTTGAATCGCAAAGACAAAACAGAAAAACTAACCACACTGAAACATTCATTGAATGATAAAGGGATGGCAAAATGGTTTATGAGAAAAAGGACAGGATGAAAGTCAAAAATACTTGCATCCTAACCCTGCCACTATCTCTGACTCTGCATAACAACCTGTCAAAGAAACTGAGTGAGGAATCGGGAGAAAGCTGGAAGACCAGAGCTGACCGCCTAATGTGGGCCTAGCCCAGGGAAGAGGCCGAGGCAGGTTCTGAGAAGTTCCAGGGGGCACACTAGAAGCTGCAGGGAATATGTCGGACCAACGATGCAGCAGTTAGAAAGTAGCACTCTCAAAAAGGGAATGGGGAAGGGAGAGAAGTAGTGAGGTCCTTGCCCCCAGAAGAGTTCAAGCCAGACTGCAGGCCGGAGACCCCTCCCTTCCACCCCCAGCCCCAGATGGGGGGCCTCTGCAAGCTCCAGGGGTGGCTTTAGGGTGAGTGTGGTCAATCACAACGGTGCAGGGAACTCTCGGAATGTCCTTAGGACTGTTCTATGGGTGTGTGATAACAGCCTCATGAAGTCCTAATTATTCCTGGGAAAAGAGAGGAATTTGTTCCTTACTCAATTTGGCTTCAAAAGGAGAGAAAACTCTGAATTTAATATGACACATAATTATTTTACTTTGGAAATGCCACTTGTCAAATCAGTGCCCACAGTTTCACAGCCACAGAGAGAAAACTCTGGATAATGTGAAGTTAGTTCATTAAGGGATCACGTTTGCTTTGCTCTTTCACAGATCTGTAAAAAAGATAAACTTGTCATGTGAGCACAAATGTTTACTTTCCTTCTCTCTATACCATGAGAAAAAAAAAAACCTCAGAATTAGGAGCCACTCTAATACTGATTTATCATCAATATGGTCATAAATTCTCAGTTAGCTAAGGTTCTTTGGAGAACTTAAATGGTGTTTTAACATGTGATGGGATGTTATCTTGATCATTTATTGGAATCATGTTTGATTCGGGAAAAAAATAAGCATAATCATCAAGTTTTGAAATGTAATTACAGTTTGATTTCCAAACTTCTTTTCAATTTTATGAAACCGTTAACTGTAAGAGAACCATTACAAGAGCAAGCAGTGATAAGCAAATCTCTTGTCTTCTATGATTAAGACTCATTCCAAGTCATTAGTCAACCACATTATGGACTTAGCAAAATTTAAGTGAGCCCAGAACCATGGAATTTTGGCTTTGCACTCAAGGGAAAGTTGAAGTCTAACATCTTCATAATTTCTCTGTGTTTTTTTTTTATTTTAATTAGAGAAGTTGTGGGTTTACAGAACAATCATGCATAAAATACAGAATAACGATATACCACCCTATTATTAACAACTTGCATTGGAGTCACACATTTGTTACAACAGATGAAAGCACATTTCTGTAATTGTACTGTTAACTACAGTCCATGGTTTCACTTGGCGTTCACAGTTTGTGTAGTGCAGTTCCATGGATTTTTTTTTTTACTCTAGCAACAAATATATAACCTAACATTGCCCCTTTTACTCACATTCAGATATGTCTTTCAGAGCAGTTAATTATGTTTACAATGTTGTGCCACCATCACCACCATCCATTACCAAAATATTTCCATGGTTCTAAATAGGAACTCTGTACATTTTAATCCTTAACCTCTCATTTCCTACCCACCAACCCCGTTCCCTGGTAAACTATGTTCTAGATTCTGCCTCAATGAATTTGCTTTTTCTAATTGTTTCAAAAGAGTGGGATCATACAGTATTTGTCCTTTTGTGTCTGACTTATTTCCCTTAGCTTGATGCCTTCAAGGTTCATTGTGTCATCGCACGTATCAGGACTCCATTCCTTTTTACAACTGAGTAATACTCCCTTGTATGGTAGACCACATTTTGTTTATCCATTCATTGGTTGATGGACACTGAGGTTGCTTCCACATTTGGGCAATTGTGAATAATGCAGCTATGAACATTAGTTTACAGATATCTGTTGGAGTCCCAGTTTTCAATTCTTTGGGGTATATACCTAGTAGTGGGCTGCCAGGCCATATGGTAATTCTATACTTAACTTTCTGAGGAACCACCAAATTGTCTTCCAGCAGTGGCTGTGCCATTTTACATTGGCACCAGCAATGAATGAGAGTTCCTGTTTCTCCGCATTCTCTCCAACACTTGTAATTTTCCATTTTTTAATAGCAGCCATCCTAATGAGTATAAAATGGCATCTCACTGGGGTTTTGATTTGCATTTCTCTGATGGTTAAGATGTCGGACATCTTTTCATGTGCTTTCTGGCCATGTGTATATCTTCTTTGGCGAGATGTCTATTCAAGTCTTTTGCCCATTTTTAAACTGGCTTGTCTTTTTGTTGCTAAGTTGAAGGATTTCTTTATACATTTTAGATATTAAACCTTATCAGATATGTGGTTCTAAAACATTCCCTCCAGTTGTGTAGGTTGTCATTTTACTTTCACGATAGTCTGTTGAGGCACAAAAGTATTTAATTTTGATGAAGTCCCATTTAGTTTTTCTTTTATTGCTTGTGCTTTGAGTGTAAAGTCTAAGAAATCATTGATTAACATAAGGTCCTGAAAATGCTTCTCTATGTTTTTTCCTATGAGTTTGATAGTTCTGGCTCTTATATTTAGCTCTTTGATCCATTTTGAATTGATTTTTGTATATGGTGTGAGGCAGGAGAGGTAATCTATTTTTTGCAAATGAAGATCCAGTTTTCCTAGCACCATTTGTGAAAGAGATTATTCTTTTGCAATATTGAGTGGTCTTTCCCACCTTGTCAAAACTCACCTGGCTGTAAATGTGAGGGTTGATTTCTGAGCTCTGAATTTGATTCCATTGCTCTAAATATCTGTCCTTGTGCTAGTATCATGCCGTTTTGACTACTGTGGCTTTGTAGTAAGCTGTAAGATTGGGAAATGTGAGTCCTCTAACTTATTCTTCTTTTTCAAGGTGGCTTTGGATATTTGCAGCCCTTCCATATAAATTTGATGATTGGCTTTTCTATTTCTGCAAAAAGGTTGTTGGAATTTGGTGGTGGTGGGGTTGCATTTAATCTATGATTGCTTTGGGTAGGACAGACATATTAACAATATTTAGTCTTCTAATCATGGACACAGAATGTCCTTCCATTTATTTAGTCTTCCTTGATTTCTTTTAGCAATGTTTTGTAGTTTTCTGTGTACAGGTCCTTTACATCCTTGGTTAAATTTATTCCTAGATATTTGATTATTTTAGACACTGTTGTAAATGGAATTTTTTTCTTGATTTCTTCTTCCAAATGTTCATTGCTTGTGTATGGAAACACTACTGACTTGGGGGTGTTGATCTTTTACCCCATCACATTGCTGAATTCATTTATTAGTTCAAGGAGCTTTGTGGTGGAGTTTTCAGGATGTTCTTTATATAGGATCATGTCATCTGCAAATAGGGTAAGTTTTACTTCTTCCTTTCCAATTTGGATGCTTTGTATTTCTTTTTCTTGCCTAATTTCTCTTGAAAGTACTTCCAGGAAAGGTTGAGTAACAGTGGTGACACTGGGCATCCTTGTCTTATGCCTGATCTTACAGGGAAAGCTTTCATTCTTTCACTGTTAAGCAGGATATTAGCTATGGGCTTTTCATATATGCCCTTTATCATGTTGAGGAAGTTTCCATCTATCCCTAGTGTTCTAAGTGTTTATAAAGAAGGGGTGCTGGGTTCTGTCAAATGCCTTTTCTATATCAATCAAGATGATCACGGTGGTTTTTATCCCTCATTCTGTTAATGTGGTTTATCACATTATTTTCTCATGTGGATTTAACCTTGCATACCAGGAATAAATCCCACTTGATAATGGTGTATAATTATTTTAATGTGCTGTTGGATTCTATTTGATAATATGTTGCTGAGGATTTCTGCATCTATATTCATAAGAGATGCTAGTCTGTAATTTTCTTTCCCAGCAGTCTTTATCTGGCTTTGGTATGAGGGTGATGTTGACCTCATAGAATGAGTTAGGTAGGTGATCCGACTCTTCAATTTTTGGAAGAGATTGACCAGGATTGGTATTAATTCTTCTTGGAATGTTTGGTATAATTCATTTGTGAAGCCATCTGGTCCTGGGCTTTCCTTTATTGGGAGGTTTTTGTTATTATTACTGATTCAATCTCTTTACTAGTAATTTGTTTGTTGTGAGCTTGTTTCTTCTTGAGTCAGTATAGGCAGTTTGTGTGTTTCTAGGAATTTGTTTACTTCATTTAGGTTTTCAAATTTATTGGCACACAGGTGTTCACAATATCCTCTTATAGTCCTTTTTATTTTGGTGGGGTCAATAGTAATGTCCCTCATTTCATTTATGATATTCATTATTTGTATCCTCTTTTTTGCTTTGTCAGTCTAGCTAAAGATTTGTCAAATTTATTGATCTTTTCAAAGAAGCAACTTTTGGTTTTGTTGACTCTCCCTGCTGTTTTTATCTCTATTTCATTATTCTCTGCCCTAATCTTTGTTATTTCCTTCTGAACCAGTTTGCTAATGCAGCCTGTTATGCAAAATACCAGGAATGGACTGGCTTTTATAAAGGGGTTTTTTATTTGGTTACACAGTTATAGTCTTAAGGCCATAAAGTGTCCAAGGGAAAGCATCAACAATCAGGTACCTTCACTGGAGAATGGGCAATGGTGTCTGGAAAACCTCTGTTAGCTTGGAAGGCACGTGGCTGGCATCTGCTTGCTCACAGGTTGCATTTCAAATGGTGTTCTCCAAAATGTTGTTCTTGGGGCATTTTGTCCTCTCTAAGCTGCAGTTCCTCTTCCAAATGTCGCTCTCAGTTGTTCTTCAAATTGTCACTCTTAGCCTCTCTGCATCTGGGGCTTTGTGGCTCTTTTTAAAGTACTCCAGTGATCCAATAAAGACCCACCCTAAATGGGTGGGGCAAAACCTCCATAGAAATAATCCAATGAAAGGTCTTGCCCCCAGTTGAGTCACATCTCCATGGAAACACTGAACCAATAGGTTCCAACCTAATCAACACTAATGCATCTGCCCCCATGAGACTGCATCAAAGAACATGGCTTTTTCTGGGGGACATAATATATACAAACCAGTACATCATCCTTCTGCTTGCTTTGGTTTTAGTTTGCTCTTATTTTTCTAGTGCTTCCAGTTTTGAGGTTAGTTCTGATTTGAAACCTTTCTTCTTTCTAAATGTAAGCAGTTCGAGCTTTAAATTTGCTTCTTAGCACTGCCTGTGCTGCATCCCCTAAGTATTGGTATGTTGTATTTTCATTTTCATTTACTTCAAGATATTTCCTAATTTACCTTGTGATTTCCTCTTTAACTCATTGATTGTTTAAGAGTGTGCCAATTTCTATGTATCTGGGATTTTTCCATTTCTCCCTCTGGTATTGATTTGTAGCTTCATTCTGTTGTGGTTGGAGAAGGTATACTGTATGATTTCAACATTTTTTAATTTGAGTCTTGTTTTGTTACCTAAGATATGGTCTATCTTGGAGGATGATCCATGTGCACTCAAGAAGAATGTGTATTCCATTGTTGTTGGATGATATGTTCTATATATGTTTGTTTGGTCTAGTTGGTTTAGAATAACATTCAAGTCTCATATTTCCTTATGATATTCTCACTAGGCACTGAAAGTGGTGTATTAAAGTCTCCTACTATTAATGTAGATCCACTATTTCTCCTTTCAAATTGTCAGTATTTGCTTTATATATTTTAGTGTTCTGCTATTAGGTGCATATATATTTCTAATTGTTACATCTTCTTTTTGAACTGACCCCTTTATCAGCATATAACAACTGTCTTTGTCCCTCATAACTGTTTTTTTTACTTACAGTCTATTTTATCTGATATTAGTATAGCTACCTCAGCTCTCTTCTTGCTAACACTTTTTCGGTATATTTTTTCCCAACCTTTCACTTTCAACCTAGTTGTGTCTTTGAATTTAAGGTGAGAGTCTTACAGACAGCATATAGTTGGGTCATGCTTTCTTTTATAGCCATTCTGCCAATCTCTGCCTTTTTACTAGAGAATTAAATCCATTTACATTTAAAATCACCACTGATAATGCAGGACTCTCTTCTGGCATTTTGTTGCTTAGCCTTTTTAAGTCTTACACTTTTTTGTCCCTCAATTCTTCCATCAGTGCCTACTTTTATATGTATTTGATGTTTTGTGTTGTACCATATTGAGTATCTTATTTGTTTGGATATATTTTTCTTCTAATTTCCTTGTGGTTACCAAGAGATTAAACTTTAACATCCTAAATATATAACAATTATGTTTGGTTTTATACCAACTTGACTTCAATAGCGTACGTACACTTTTCCTATACCCCTCCATCCCCCCACCACTTTTTGTACTTGTTGCCACTTGTATCTTTGTACACTATATGTCCAAAACCATAGATACATTATTACTTTTTATGCATTTGCATTTTATCATCTATAGGAAATAAGAAGTGGAGTTACATACTAAACAATACAATACAATAATACAGGCATTTATAATTACCAAATGGTTACCTTTACCAGCAGTCTTTATCTCTTTATGCTGCTTTGAACCACTGTCTCACGTCCTTTCCTTTCAGCCTGAAGAACTACCTTTAGCATGGCTTGTAGGGCAGGTCAAGCGGTGATGAACTCCCTCAGCTTTTGTTTATCTGGGAATATCTTAATCTCTCCCTCATTTTAAAAAGAAAGTCTCCCCTGATATAAAATTCTTGGTTGGCAGTTGTTTTCTTTCATCACTTTGAGTATATCAACCCACTACCTTCCCGTCTCCACAGTTTCGGATGAGAAATCAACAATCAAATTGTACTCACTTGTATATAACACTTTCCTTTTCTCTTGCAGCGTTCAGAACTCTGTCCATGTCCTTTGTATTTGATAGTGTAATCAATATATGATAGGGTGCTTTTTTCTTCATGTTTATCCTATTTGAAGTTTTCTGGGCTTCTCAGATGTACATGTTCATGTTTTTGCTAAGTTGGGGAAGTTCTCTGTCATTATTTCTTTAACTATCCCTTCTGGCCCTTTCTTTCTTGCCTCTCCTCTGGGGTCCCTGTAATGCATATGTTGGTATACTTGATGGTGTCCCAGAGGTGTCTTAGCCTATTTTTGCTTTTTATATATTTTTTTTCTGCTCCTCAGCCTGACTCATTTCAATAGTCTTATCTTCAAGTTCACTGATCTTATCTTCTGCCAGCTCCAATCTGCTTTTGAAACCCTCCTGGGAATTTTTCATTTCAGTTATTGTGGTCTTCAATTCCAAAAGTTCTGTTTGTTCCTTTTCAAAATTTCTCTCTTTACTAATATTTTCATATTGCTCATTCATTCTTTTCCTGATATGCTTTACTTCTTTCACTGTATTTTCCTTCATCTCCTTGAGCATTTTTAAGATCATTTTTTAAAGTCTTTGTTCAGTATATCCACATTCTGGTCTTCTTTGTTGGTATTTTCTGGATTTTTTCCTTTTCCTTTGGATGGACCATCATTTCCTCTTTCTTTGTTTGACTCATATTCTTTTGTTGAACACTGTATCTTTTAATATTTTAAAATATTAACTCAGGGCCTTATTCCCTAAGATGCGTGTTTCTTGATTTTGTAACCAGCAGGTGATGAGACAGAGACTTTTTTTTTTTTGAGCTTTAGCCCTCTTATCAGGCAAGTCTGCCCCAGGTGAATGCGGTGTGCAGGGTTTTCCCTGTCTTTCTGGGCCTGTGTCTTGTCCTGGGCTTTTGCTTGCAGCAGTTTTGGAGTCCCCTGTTCACAGGAGTCTGGTTGTCCCCTCTGCTTCCCAGAAACAGACCTCCCTCTTCCAGGTGTTTAAAGCAGACAAGACTTTGCCCCAGCCATTCTGACTCTACAGTTCTTACATTCCTTTTATTGTCTCTAGCTACTTTTCCCTGGAGGAAAAATTCTAGAAGGTGGGCCACACCAGAGAGGAGTGTCCCAAGTCACTTGTTCCCAGCCAAATCATGGCCCACACAAGGGGCACAGACTGGCTCCAAGCTGCCCTGGGGAGGGGGATCAGGAAGGGTTCCAGGAGCTTCCTCCAAGTCTCCCCAAACTTGAGCTTTCTTGACCTGCTCAGCAAATGGAGCCCTTCAACTAACTGTCCTCACAGCCCAGAGGAAGCACAGCATTTTTAAGTCTTCTCTGCTGTGCCTTTCTCTGGGGTGGACTGGAACAATGGCTCCCCTTAGAGCTGGGACCCAGCAATCTGAAGTTGGTAATCAAAAGCCTTGAACAATTGGGTGCACTTACTCTGATCTTGAGAAAGAGGAGTTTTACATCCCTTTCTGTGACCAGAGAGTTAGCCAGGGGCTGGACCCTACAAGGGCCTGTTGTGGGAGTGGGTGGTGGGCACTGATAGCCACTGTGCAGAGAGAGCAGTTTCCAGTTCTTTAAAGTAACTTACCAGCCTCTTCCTCCCGCTCTTTCCTGGATGCTGTACAGTGTTCTGGCCTCCATAGTTGCAAAACAGTTTCAGACAGTTCCTGCTGTTTAATCATTTTTCTGGTAGAAGGACTGAGACCTGGAGCTCCCTACCCTGCCATCTTTCCACAATCCTCCTGTGTTTTTAATACACACTTAGGAGAACTGAGCAGTGAATGAGCCTTCAGTCATAGGAAGTGGCAGCACCTAACCATTACGTTTCCCAGGGTGAGGTCTAGATTCCCTTCAGTTGATCCAAGACCACTTTTAGCTCAATTTGCTGTTCAAAGACCTGGGCACACCTTTCATAATATACTTCAGTTCTCAAAAGAGTAATTTCCCCACTCTCTTCCCATCCAACATTTTAAGCATTAATTTTTGGTGGAACCGTCACTGCCGCTAAGGGGGAGGTACAGACGGTGTGCTCTGGGACCCGGCTCCCGGCCTCGGAGGATGGGCCGGCCTGGCTCCTTCTCCAGTATGTGATCGTCACCACTGTCCGCAGGGTCTTCTCAACCCCTTCCTTTCTTCACTCTCCCTACTCAAAAAAACCTTATCAAAAACCCTGCCTCTTTTTTATTATCCCAAAGTTCCATACAAATACAGGCTGAAGCACTTTTAAACTTCTCAAATTTTAGCATATTTATATCTCTAATTACTTGTCGGCTAGACTGACTCCCTCCTTGGCTGTGAGCTCTTGGGGTACAAGAACGCCTAGTTTAGCTTTAGCTGTGGGTGCAGTGCCTTTCCTTGGGTAGATGAGAAGTAGGTCTTGAGTAAGAGAATTAGTCTTGGAGAATCTTGATTGCAACCTGGTGAGACACGCTGAGCCAGAACCAGCGGGCTAAACCTGCCCTTTTCAGCCAAGACTGCAGTCACTGAAGGCTGCCGGGCGCTGGAGCACCCACTTCCAAGCTGCTCACGCCCGGGGCTGCTGCAGAAGGCCTCAGCTCCTCGCTGGCTGTTCTCAGGGAGGCTCGGTCCCTCACCACAAGGATCCTCATGTGACAGCCTACCTTCCCCATGTGAGTGACCGGAGGACGAGCAAGGCAGAGCCACGACGTCTTTTATGATGTAATCTGTGAAGCGTCCACCTTCACTTCTGCCAAATTCTATTCATTAGAAGCAAGTTGCTAAGTCAGGCCCACAATCCAGGGGAGGCGCATTAAGCCCCATTTCTTAAAGGGAGAGGCACCAAATAATCTGTGGACATATTTTAAAACCTCTGTAAGAACGGAATTCAAAAAAAGATAGTTGAGCAAAAGAAACATTCTACTTGCATTTGTACGAACATAAGGACTTTAATCTGCTAACTGTGGCTTTCCGCAAGAATTGTGGACAGAGAGAAGTGACACCTTTCTGATGTCTAGTTAATTCATCAGTGTTATGATTTGTCTTATGCTCATTTCGACATATTTACTAGAATGACTACCAGTAAATATAAAGGGGGAAATGGACAACTCGAAATACAAAACAATGCTAAATACAATACAATGAAGCTCCGATTAGAAAATGTTTTCAAAGAAAAGAGGGATATTATAAATTAATTCTGATGTTAAAAAAATAATCTGTTCTGGTTCCTCCTGAAGGAAAAATAAAAAATCCTTATTTGAAAGTAATTAACTGAAGAAACAGCTTTCCAAATTGAAAGATCAAGCTAGGCAGTAAGCTTCTATCCCCTCAAATAATTATACCTAAACAGTTAACAGTTGTGTTTCATTAGTAGGGGCTGAAGAGTCCTGGACATTTTATAATGTGCACTCCCAGGCGGCCCACACCTGACATTCACAGGGGCCAGCACAGGAGCACCGACGGAGGAGCACCTGTCACATGCATCAGTATCCAAAAGCTGCTCCCCACTCCCCTTCCAGCCTGGGTGACGGCACAGAGGCGCTGACACAGGGCAGACGCCAGGCGCAGGACTCCTGAGCAGTGACTGGGCCCACCCAAACCTCACGATGACCCAATGGGATCTATTTTAGAAATGCAAGATTGGTTTGATATTAGGAAATCCATTAATATCACATGCATTATTAATAGATCTAAGGGAAAATAATGTGACTCATTTCACAGATGCTGAAAACATTCTTTGATAAAATTCAATACCTATCCCTGTAAATACTCAAGCAAATGGAAATTAACAAATACATTCTTGATATGAATATATATACATATGTGTATGCATGTATTTGTATGTGTTTTTATATACATATACATGCATACACATATACATGTATACATGCACACTCAGATATCTTAGTTATCTTAGTCATATAACCAGTATCTCAAACAGGAAACACTAGAAGGATTTTCTCTAAGAGCAGGAACAGGGCAATTAGGCATGATAAATAATCAACTGATAATTGGTAAAGAAGTAAATCTATTTCTATTTGCAGATGTTATAATAATATACCTAGAATTTAATAAAGTAGTAGGATATAAAACAGAAACCAGTTCCCTTGCTATACCAAAACACTAACTAGGTAGAGGATATAATGATAGGGAGTCCCCAATTTACAATAACAACAGAGGAGAGTAAATATTGAGGAATAAACTTAACAAGATAACGAGGAAAATTTTAACACACACTAAAAGATCCAAAAATAAACTTGAAGAAATGGGAAGACATCCCCATTTCTAGCATAGGATGACATCAGTTCTCCCAAAGTGAATTTATAAATTTATTGCAATATCAATAAAAATATCAACAAACTTTCAGTGAAGTTAGGCAAATTAATATAGAAAAACAAACATGCAAAATCAGACAGGAGAACACTAAAAAAACAAAAATTACAAAAAGGGGACTGGTCCTACAAGATATTAAGACTTACTATTTAAGCCTCTGCAATTAAAACCATGTGCTTTGGGTGGATACTCTGTATATGGGGACAAATGGACCAGTGGGTTAGAACTGAAAACCCAGGAAGAGACTCAGTACATGTGGGAATTTAGTATATGATAAAGGGGGCATTTCACATCACCGGAGCAAAAGTGAACTTTTAAATAAATGGTGTTGGGACAACTGGGCAGCCATTTATTTCATAGGCAAATGGAAAGATGCAAACTGATTGTTGCTGAGGCCGCTCTAGCCCTCACGTGGTCCTTAGTGTAAAATCATCACTTCAGCTCTCCCAAAGTACACTCAAGTATCAAAGAGATGTTCAACCATTTTTAATTATGGTTATCATACAATTTTCAGAAGGAAATGTGTAGGACAAATACAGGAATATTAGAAGTATTCTGTTCAAAGAGAGTTCTGCAGTCATTTAGTCTTAGAAAATCATCTAAATCAGTGGTTTCAGAGGGTCTGGTGTCTCGCTTGGGGAATATATAAAAATGGGCAGATGCCTAGGCTCCACTTCTAGAGAGCCCAGGAGCAAGGATTTTTAATAAGCTCTTCCCGTTCCCCAGCCCACCCCTCACTGATGCGGTCAGGCTTGGCAACCACAGGCCTGGTTCATATTCCTGCCTACAGGAAAGGCCATGCATTTGCCAAGTTGGGCAGAGACATATGGCCCATTTTTTCTTTCAAAAATCTTTTTGAAAATGCCTCCTGGGATTCTAGTTGCTCATCTGATCTCCAGGGCCCATCTGCCCCCACCGCGATTGGCAGGATGAGCCTCGGCTCACACTGGCTAATGTAACCAACTCACGCGCCCTGTGGATGGACAGAACTCCTCTGAGTTCACCCTTCAGGAGTGAACTCAGTCACTCACTAGTCACCTCCAGCCCGGAGAGAAAAAGGGATGTGGCTCATAGGTCTGGGAAAGGAATTGGACATGTACTGGCTCCTTTCTTTTCTGTTTTCTTTTTTCCCTTGGCATCTATCTGTCTGCCTATAGAGAGCAAACATTCTGATCAGCAACCCTAGGCTGTATATTTTACGGCACAGACAGGGTGGGGGTTTGAGGAGGTCACTGGTTTCCTAAACCCTGCTAGTGAGCGGGACACACTTCTTAATATGGGGTGAAACACCACATTTTCCAGCCAAGTATTTGCCTAGAAGATAATTTAAACCACATCCATGGGACCCTTAGATCAGATCCACACTTGGTTCTAAACTCAAGAAAGATGAAGAAGGGATGTTACTTATGGACCCTCAACCCCAATTCTGCCCTTCCACTTTTACCATTAATGGGAACTGTGTCCAAATTGCGGAGATGAAATTCTGATTTAGGAGAATGTTCATCACTTCTGGCTTCTTTGACGTAACACATGAAAAACAAATTGAGAGAGCAAGTTTTATTCATTACATATTCACAAGCCCCTTGGGTCCACCCTTCATTCTAAAATTTTAACATGGAACGCTAATACAGTATTCCAGCTGTACTTGGAAATGTGTGTTAGTAAGTCCAAATGTCAATGTGGAGAGATGCTGATTGCAAAGTGTGGAGCCCGGGAGATGGTACGGGAAACTAACTTCTGGAACTGAATTCATATCTGTATGCAACA
>PVKY010003608.1:0-21526 GCA_004027775.1 Bradypus variegatus
TTTTTCTGTGCAGTATCTTGTTTTGGGCATGCATATCTGGCCCTAGGAATTTATGCATTTATGCAGATATGAATTTTCCCTCTTCCCTAGAACCAGTTTCCTCATGGTCCCAGGTGCTGCACTGAGTGTCCTGCAGCATGCAATCTCTTGCCCCAGGCAACCGTGATTTGACTGCTCTCACACAGAGAGAGCTCTGGGAGCCACCTTCTACAGTCAGGGGAGGTTCTGGGATGATGAGTCCTTCAGGCCACCACCAGGCAGATCTGGGAAGACACACAAGCTCCCAGGATGTGAATGTAGGTTATTGCTCTGTTACCTCCAAAACCAGGATCAGGGACGCACACTGGTAACATGGTTGGCTCTGCAGAGCTGGACGGGCCAGCCAAGGCACCAGGAAATCCGACTGCTCTTAAGCAGCCTTTTTCTTGATTCAGTGCTCACCCTGTTATTGCAATCCTTTAACTGTTTTCTGGTACCTTGAGAAAGATGCTTCTGCCAGTTCTTGCTGATCAGAACTTTTGTGGGGAGATGGAACCCTGAAGCATCTCACTCCACCATCTTGATCTGCATAGGGCTGAGATGGAGCTATCAAGTAACAAAATGCACAGCCTCCTTTCTGCAAGCCCTGCACAGCATGCTGCAACAGCGTAGGGGCACTTATGCCTCCTGTGTACAGAACTGCAGATCTCAAACATTGCAAAAATTAAATAAGACAATGTTGAGTTGCAGTGCCTTAACTTTGCCCTCACTGGGCTAGAGGTTCTTACCTATTTATGATTTTGAAAAATATCCCAAGTCTGCAAATATTGCCTGAGGGTAACACTGGAAATTGCTTTCATGTAAAAATTAAAAATCAGCAGACATATGTCTAGAACTAACAATGTTTGAGCTGCTGGGTAGAGCATGCAGAGATAAATTTTTAAAATTCTGACCTTATGGAAAACATATGGAACCTGATAGTTGAATAAGATGACTGGTCATGTGAAATCAAAATATAACTTAGTTCCGTCTCACAGTGTCCTCATGAAATATATAAAGTGGACTCTGCAAGGGAAATTCTGTATGGACTTGGCCCACAGGATGACAACTAGGAGCTGAGGGTGAGGGGAGCTGGGAGTTTTCCCTGCTACTAGAAGAAAACTCCTACAGATCTCATGGGGTTGGGATTAATTTTTGGTCATAAGGTGTCCTATGGCTGGGGGCCCTGCACTGTGCTCAGGGCAGGGAGCCCCTCTGTTTCCTCTCTTATGTTTTCATGTGGGGAGAAGAAAATGGGGTGCAGGGGGACTGTGCTTGACTGGTCCTGTGCTGCAATGTCCCTGCTTTCTTGGGGCTTGCTGGCACTTCCATGGGTTTCTTATCCCTGAGGCCCCCCAAGAGCAATTCCCTGCGGCAGGTGACACCTGCTTTCTTCCAGCTCTCCTCACCTCAGCTCCTAATTGTCATCCTTTGGGCCAAGTCCATACAGAATTTCCCTTACAGAGTCTGCTGTCTTTCCAGTTGTCTCTGGCAGGTTTTGAGACATCACAGACCAGTCCAGCCTGGGGAGGGCCCTCACTGCCATAAGGAGCTCAACCTTTCCCCAAAGCAGCACAACACCTCTCTCTGGGTCCTGCAGCCTTGGATGGATGCCCAGAACCCATCATCTCTGGTTTATTCAAGGAAACATCACCAATCAGGCCCTGTGTGTCCCACTTTTCCAAAGATGATGCCGAATTCACCCCCACTCTCAATGGACTTAAAGTGTGGGGCTTCTCCCTAAACACAGTCCTCCTCCCGCCAAACTTTTCCCACAAAATTGCTCCTTTTAGAGTCCACTAGAAATGCATTTTGCACCCTCAGACAGGGAGAAGTGTTTCAAGAGTCCAGAAGCAATTTCTTGCAATTGCCTGATAATTAGCCTTCCTTTTTCCTGGCATCTCATTTCACACAGTTAGCTTAGTCAGAACTTCTGAGCTGGCATCCTGTTACTCAGCCATCACTTATGACAGCAGGGATAATATGGCAAATCCCAAAGCCTGCTAATAAAGTGCCAGAAGTTTGTGGAAAAGAGTGTTCCCAAAAAAGCCGGTAAGACTCCCTTCCTGAATGGGTAAATCACTACAGGCAAGAGTGGAGAGAGGAGAGAGTGAGTTTAGGGTCCCAGGAGGGTCCCAGAGGGTCCCAGATGGGAGTGAAGGTCCAGGAGCACAAAGGTCTTCTGGGCTTTGTGTTTCTCTTTGTTCTCTTTTCTCAGGGAAAAGAAAGTATCCTGTTGGGGATGAGAGTGAAGAACTCAGAAGAAAGCCAGGTGGGGAGAGGAGCCTGGGAAGCCAGGTGAGACAGGGACGCCGCCGTTTCAAAGCCTGTGCTCGCTGCACGCGCAGGACAGGAAGAGGGACTCGGCAGGGTGTTCCCCCGGTTACATACCCACCCCAGCTCACCGGCAGGAACAGCCACCTGGGTCCACCCATCCCCAAGGGCGTCCGGTCCTCATGTGGAGAACACCCCACTGAAGGGAGCGGGGAGCTGTCGCACTAGTGAGCGGGGCGGGGAGCTGCCACACGGGTCGGGCACAGAGGCGCGAAGGCGGGAGTTGCCACGCGCGGAGGGGCAGGCGGCTCCGGCAGCGGGAGGCCAGCGGGAAGGCCGGAGCTCTGCTCAGGGGCTCTGACGGCTCCAGCGTGCACTTCCGGGGGCACTGGGTCCCCAGGAGGTTTTCACTTTTTGGGTTCCTCTGACCGGATCCTGAAAGCTGATCTTGTTTTTTCAAAATTACGCTATGAGTGTGTTCTCTGCGATCAAATCAAGGTTCTAGGACTCTTACAGGAAATGCAGCTCCTGCCTTCTTGGAATTTACGTCCAGGGGAGACCTTAACGGAGCTGGTTCGGGACTTTGCCTCCTCCCTGTCTGTTTGGGGTCACTGGGTAAGACGGAGGAGTCACGGTTGTAAGCAGGTCTCAAGGGCCGGGGTGTAGTGGGCTCAGTGATGACTGAGGCAAAGGAGCAGGGACAAGGAGAGTGCGAGGCGGGAACAACGGAGATGCAAAACAGGTCTAGAAACAGGTTTTAAGGATTCAGGCAACTGGGCATGGAGAGTGTGGCAGGGAGAGATCACACAGCATCCCTCCTGGAGCGTATTATCTGGTCAAAAAACTCAGAGGGGTCGGGGCCACTCAAAGCATGACTGTGTGAAAGGATAATTAATATTTTTGGCCTTCAGATAAGCCGGGGCCAGTGGGACACTCAAAATGCGTGTGATGGGGACTTCAAGCCAGTTAACTTTTAATATTCCTGAGTGTAAAACAAGAAAACAAGGTGATACTTACCACAAGAGGTATACCCTCCAGGAATAGATGCTGTTCTTTCTTCATGCTTTTATTTCCTTCCTGAAAGAGTGTCTCACACCTGCCCTTCATCATGTCAGGCCAGGGGACCCCACACCTGACAGCGACCCCCTGTGCCTGGGGCTCGCTGGGATGACACCACCAAGTGTGATCCCCACCATGTCCCCCAAAGTCTCTCTTTAGAAACAAACCATTTTTTAAATAGTGCACAAAGAGCATTATCATATAAATATTGCTACTATGCACAACAAAATAGTTCTTATTTTGCTCAACCAGACGATTGCACAATTTTTTTCTTTTTTTCTTTCAAAGTGAAATGCACGAGGCTCTTCATCTCCTCTCATTGCATCCCTCATTTAAAAAGCTTAGGAATAATCCAAGACCTAAATCATTCCCAAGTCCCTTTATCTTTGGCAATGGACATAATAAAAGGTATAAGTCATATAAATGATATTTCCCTTCATAAACCTTAAATACATTTTTATTTTTACATTAAACAAATCTATTATGATGGAAAAGAAAAGTATTTCTCTTATGGCAGTCCCTATAAGCAATAAAAAATATTAAAAATTTTATTTAAATAGCCTCCCTGAATAAGCCCATATAAGTATGCCAGCACAGTCCCTGTAGATTGTAAGTGTGCATGAGTTAAACAGATTCAGAATCATGTAGCAAAGGCCTGTTAAGTGAGTCTGTTCATTCTTATAATAAAAAGGAAAACAGCACGTTGTCATTCAAAGCACCAAGCACACTTCTGTAACTGAATTCCTTGGGAAGCCTTGATCGGCTCTTCTTCAGCTCCAAGGATATGACGATAACCTTTATATCTCTTTGAATTAGACATTCCCTATCTATCAACCAGAATAAATGGTTTGATACTTTCTGCTTCTAATTACAAAAGTAGCCAATAATTGGCATGGTTTTTCCATATGGATCCCCAGTCCTCTCACGTGTCAATAGCTGTGGCTTCCCCAAGAGCCGAGCTCCTCTTTCGTGGGTGCCCTTGAGAAAGATTTTGTTGGTATTTAAATTCAATACAGTTTTCCTACACTCTACTTTTTTCTGTTTGTTTGCTTCCCTCTCCCCCATTTTGCATGTTTGTTTCCTTCTGAGAAAACACATTATTTGAGAAGAAAATATGCATTAAGGAATAGATTTTCTGGTTAAATATTGGCCCAAAACCCAAGGAAAACTTTCCTGATATAGCTTATATAACACATTGAAATTAAACTTGGCTTGCCTCAAATTGAGACTTATAGGAAATAACCTGAAAACTGCCCCATCAGAACAGTCACAAAGCCACAGTGAGTTCAGACTGAGGAAGAGCCAAAGGAGACAGCTTTGCCTTTCGAAGCTGTAAGTCTGTCCTCCCCAAGGGGCAGCTCCATTCTTAGGGGACATAGTGTGGGAACCTGGTTTTGTTGTTCAAATAAAGTATTTCATGATTCAGCAAATTTCAGAGATTCTGGATCAACATTAAACAGGCTTTATTACTGCAGGACCATTCAGAAACTTATGATACTTAAAAGTACATTTGACTCTCCAGAAGACGAATGTAGGATTTAGCGTTTCCCAAACTTTCTGGGCCATCAAACATGGTTCTCTGGAGCATTTTGGTAGTCACCTCTGAAAGTACTGGCTGTTGTCTCCTGGCCAGTTGGCCTGCTGTCCAGTGGCAGAGTCTTCACTCAGACCACAGGGTATGCGGCTGTGATGGCTCCTGCCACTGCCGAAAGCCCGTCCGTGGGCCACGCTTTCTTTGCCTCCGTCCATTGCTGGACTGGCCTGTCACATTCTGGCCACTGGGGTGTGAGGCCAGCAGGGTGAGGTCAGCGCCTTGCAGAGCCCTGGCTGGTGCTTCCCGCCTGCCACAAGGCCCAGAGGGGGTGCACCCCACGCCCTTGTGTGGCCACAACAAACAGGACAGAAGACACTGAGCTCCCACGAGGCTGTGGAACACGGGAACTTTCACACATTGCCGATGCGAATGGAAGACGGTACGGACTCTTCTGTAGTTCCTTAAAAAGTTAAACATAAATTCATCACATGATCTCAAAACTCCAGTCCCAGGCATCCACCCATGAGAAAGGAAAACCTACGTCCAGCACAGACTCATACATGGATGTTTACAGCAGCGTAATTCACAACACCCAGAAAGCGGAGACAGCCCTACGCCCATCAGCTGATGATGAATTTGGTTAAAAAGTGGTCTCTCCATTCAGTGGGTACCATTCATTCAGCCGTGGAAGACAATGAGGAACCGCTACATGCTTCCCCACGGAGGGACCTGGAAATCATTTGCTAATATTCCATTGTATGAAATGTCCAGAAGAGGCAAAGCTACAGAGAAAGGAAGTAGAGGAGCAGTGAGCTGGTCCCGGGGTCAGACCAGAAGGAACTGAAACAGGCATGAGAGACCAGACAGGGACATGAGAATGAATTAAATCATGGCTCAGTAAATTTCCCAAAAAGCGTTGAATTGTCCCTTCAAATGGGTTAATCTTAAGGCAGGTAATGAAGTTGTTAAATTGATACAGAAGAAAAGGTGCACTGCTCTTCCCGGGACACAGAATGTGGGTTTAAAGCTGCAACAACTAGGCTGACCAGAGCCAACCCGGGGACGAGAGAGAAATAGATTTCCACTGCCAAAAGCTGCTCCAGTGCATTTTTATTATTACTATTAAGCCGTATAACCTAGTGAAGAGTCATCGATATGAGGAATTCATTTCATACTCAACTTCTGGTCTCCTTGCTTTATGCTCCAGTATTTCCTCTCTGTTGTGAATTACTTTGTTTCTTTAGATGCTGTCAATCACTCATGCACTAAAGACCAGGATTCCTAGATTTTACCTGGAGCTCCTGTAAGCTTGGCTGGGGATCCTATAAGCTCACTGGGGCTCCTACAGGCTCAGCTGGGGATACTATAGACTTTCTGGGGCTCCAGTAGGCTCAGCCAGGGATCCTATAGGAACAGCAAAGGACCTTATAGGCTCACTGGGGCTCCTGTAGGATCAGCCAGGGACTGTATAGGCTCGTCTGGGCTCCTGAAGCCTCGGCTGGGGACCCTATAGGCCCGCCAGGGCTCTCACAGCCTTGGATGAGGTCAGGACTGATGGTGGCCATGGTGGCTGACAGCAGAAGCCTGAAGGAGGGGGTGATTCTGATCGTGGTCTGAATTCTAGCCTTACTCTGGATTCTATCAAAGGTAAGTAAGTGATTTGGTAGGCAGATGCCAAAGCGATTAATTTGACAAGAAAGAGACACAAAGGTGTCTCTGGAAACAGCCACCATTATAATCACATGCAACACCTGATCTGTGCTGCAAGCAAGGAATAAAGGCAGGCCCCAGCGTCTAGAAAGGAGCCCGGCATGGCAAGAGGCACCTAAGGACTCCAGCACATCTTCTCTCTTGGCAGCGTCAACTCATTTCACGTGCACAGCAGCCCCAGGAAAGCTTCATGGTCCCCCTTTCTATAGGGAGGGAAACTGAGGCTCAGGCAGTCCAGTCCTCATCAAGTGCCTTAAACAACTGTTAAGAGGTAGAGATCTCCCTGACTCCAAAGCTTATGCTGTTTCCACTGTCTGAAACCTGTGGGGTAAATTTCAGTCAAAATAGTGTCTGAAGTAGAAGCCCCTTCTCCCTGACGCAGCAGTTTCGTTACGGTGCGGGACATTTCCTGGACAGTAAATGCTCTGTCCACACTGAGTTCGGCGACCCTGACAAATCCCTGGGCTTGACGGGGACTGTTCCCTGAGCTGCAGCAGGAGGGACAGGGAAGGGGGAAGGGACTGGCTTCTCCATCCTAAGCCTCTCCAGGAGCGTCTGGCAGAGGCTGACCTCTGGCCTTTGCCCTGCTCCCTCTGCTAATCGCAGCTCCCTTCAACATGCCGTCCCCAGGCATGACCTGTCCTGCTGTCACCATGGTCACAGAACTCACCCACTGCTGGAGCCGGCGTTCCTGCACAGAACCCATCCTCAGGCACGCTGCTGCTCCGGTGGAAATGGGAACCCCTCCTGGAAAGCTATGGTCTTCCTCGGTCTTTCACTCTTCAGAAATTAGCATAATGCTCCAAAAATAGAAAGTGCTGGATGCACGAAAAAGGTAGCCAGAACCTTCTAGAATATACAATTAAAAAGGACAACCCCAAGTATTTTGGCTTTGAAAGCTGTCCAATCCCACAAAGCCCTCATGGAGGCTGCTGTACCCGCTGTGGTGTGGCCACATCCAGCTGAGAGAACGTGGCTCCGTCACCTAGCATGGGGTTCCATTCCTACATGTGGGAGCACTCTCCTCATCGTACAAATTATAGTTCAGAGTGAAAATTATAAAAATCAATGAAGATTCAGCAGAAAAAGGGAGGGGGACTGCTAAACCAGCACAAGGCTGGAGATGATTATTATATAAGAGAATACTGTCTTACAACCTGATTTTCACATCTGATGCTTAAAAGGGTTGTTTGTGAAGTAATTATTCTTGTCTCATTATACTCAGTTTAACTGCCCACATTTGAAAATATTTCCTTAAAATTCTTTAGATTCCTCTCCTTTTTATGTCATTGGAATTAGTGTCTGTATCTGGAGGAACTTTTATTTATTTATTTATTTTAAATTTAAGATAAGTTACTCAATTTATATGTCAAAAAAATAAAGAACTTTATGTATTGCATGAAAAATTATTACCTTTTTCCACTCTTTCTTTTGTTTTTGAAATATCTGAGCAGGCAATTTCGCTAAGCTGTTGTTATTTGTGTCCAGTAATGAAAACATGAGTTTTTTTCACAAATAAAATGTTTTCCTTTTATTGCACCCTAGATACAAAGACTCCTGACAGACAGTATTTACTGATATGTCATATATTCCTTAGCTCCATATGAAGATTCTAGCAATGCTTTGCTATAGATCATGCCTTGAGAATAGCAACTGTTAAACAGAAAGCATGAGAAACCTAAAATAGTGGAAACTTAAAGAAATACCGATTCACAGAAAACACCAGTGGTGTTGGCGGTGGGCCAAAGAGTGGCTCCTGCACCCACCATCTCAGTTTAGAGCTGAAACATTCAGGCATAGAGACCCCATGCTCATTTACCTAGAGAGCAGTGGATCTGAGATTAAAACCTGCATTCGCCCTACAGTTCAAGCTTTCTATAATATCAACTCACATGAAATTGCACACCGTTCTCTAACAGTGACAGCAGACTTACATGGAGCTCATATTTCCCAGGATATCCCAGCTCCTTCCCCCCACCCCAAAGAGAATCAATGCGAGATGAGACATCAAGTTATTTTAGCTTCAAAGATTCAACAGGGAGCATTCGAACAACATTGAACGTGTGCCCCTCCACGGTTGTATAGAGAACTCTGCCTCTTTCTGTGGGACAGATATCAGCCAGCAGCAGCTTCCATCTTTCTTCTCTGTAGACTTCACAGCAAGGCTGGGCTTACGTTTTGGGCTGTGCTGCTCCAACATTAGCCTGCTGATCTGGCCAAAGGGCCGTGGGTCACCACTCCTCCTGCCCCTGACTTTAAAAGAGCATAAGAGCAACCAGAGGCAAGGAGCCCTTCACTCGTCTTACCACATGTGTAAATGGACAGAACACAGGGACGTTGGTGCCACGGGGTCACAGGCTTACCACTGCCCGGAGTGCAGATGTCCTTTCGCCCACGCCTCTCCCCCTAGGTGAGCCCAGAAGGTTAAACCAGCTCTTGGAGCAAACAGGGAGAGAGAACTTCTGACTCCACGCTCCGTGTTCCCGGCACCACAGCTCGCCATCTCTCCCTTACAAATATAATTAAAATCTCAGTGGAAACAGCAACTTGACCTCAAAAACTCACAGGCTATATTAACTGTAAATAATTTAATCATGGTATAAGTATTGGGTTAAGAACTCCCATGCTTTAAGAAAGTGTTATATATATTTTTTAATTTGAAACGATTTGTCACTTTGAACACATCTAATACATCTAATACAAATAACATTATAAGTTTATTTTAATTAATATTTTTGGGCCAAACAGTACAAACAGAAGCACCGCTCTTCATTAGAAACCCTCAAAAAGTGATTTTTCCTACTTTAAGTTTTATTTTAAAATAAAATTCGTTGGTAGATATCACATTTAAGAACACAAAATACACAAATATGTGTTATGTATATACCACTAATAAGGCAATGTTGGACTCAGAAAGTGTTTTTCATACATACGTACACGTTTATTTTCCATAACATTGTTATTTCCCAATTATATCATCGAGGAAAATACTGGTCAGAGCTGTTGGTGAGTCAGGGCGTTTCCCACCGCCGGGCTTGCTCAGTGATGCTGGGTGGGGCCCCGAACGACCCCCGGAAGCGGGGCCGTTCACCCAGCCCCCTACCCTCCCTGCCTGGCAGGAACGGGTGCTGCTGACGGCCAGGGCGCTTCCCACCGATACGCAGGTGATTCCAGAACCCCCTTTTCTTATTTTTTGAAATTATATTTAATTTGTTTTTAGGTGGAAGCGAATACATAACAAAAGTTTTCGTTCTAACCATCCCTAGTGTCCAGCTCCGTGGCACTGGTCGGTTCCCCATGTCGAGCAGCCGGGACACCGTCCGTGACCATCGGGGTCCGCCCGCCGCACTGCAGGAGCCACCCCCGGACGGGAAAAGGCCGTCAGCAAAGGGCTGGTGGCAGCTGTCTGCCACCTGTGCAGCCAAACCTCTGAATTTTGGACCCAACGCGTTGTGCTGCTAAGCTCCGTGCGTCGTTTCCCGGCCTGAGCGCGCCTCCTGCGCCTCTGAGCCGTTTCCTTTCCCTCGAGGCGGTGGCGCCCAATCGCCGTCCCAGAAGCGACCAGATGGGAGAAGGCTCAGGCGACGTTTTCCAGGAAGCCGCCGTCAGAACAGGCGGGTCCGCGCTGCCTCCTGCCCAGGCTTGCGCAGACACGCACCGGGCTCTCCACGTCCTTGCGCTTTGTTATTACTCACATTATTATAAGGGAGCGGCCGCCACGGGAAACGGAAAAGCAGCAGACCTCAGAGGCGAGGTGGGGGCTGGAGCGGGACGCGCTTTACAAGAGGTGAGCTTCAGGAGCCCGAGTTGGGCAGGAGGCCGGAGGGGAAGGACTGCAGGCCGAGCGCTGGGTCCGTGGGGACGGGACCGCCACAGGGCCCTTAGAAGGAGGAGGCAAGACCCCAAACCCGCTCGGGGTCCGCAGCGGGGCAGCTTGGGGCCGTTCTCAGGCCCCAGCGCCTTGTCACCGTCTCACTGCGGGGTGGGCATTCTGTCCAGCAACGGGGCACTTGCGACCAACTGATCCGAAGTGAGCGTCTGGCACAGAGTACGCAACCCGATGCCTGACTTAGTTCGGGGAGCGCTTTAGCTTTCCCTAAAGGGAGGGTGTCATGGACTGAATCGTGTCCCCCAAGGCACGCTCCTGTCCCACCCCTGTCCTGCAGTTTGAACCCACTTGCAGACAGGATCCTTTAGCTGTTGCTGGCTAAGGTGAGGCCAAGCGGAACCGGAGTGGGTCCCTGTCCAACAGGCAGATGCGTCTGGACACCGAAGACAGGAGACAGGGAGAGAGGCGGCCCTTTGCAGGAGGCAGAGGCAGACTTGTGGGCTGCTGGCAGCCCCACCAGGACGCAGGAGGCTTCAGAGACAGCATGGCCCTGCCAAGCCGCGATGAGGGACTGCCAGCCTCCAAAGCGGGTAGTCATGAACCCCTGTCGCTCAAGCCAAGCCGTCTGTGGTTGGTTATAGCAGCTCTAGTGACCTCAGACGGCCAGCAAGCCCCTGCCAGCCTCTCCAGCTCAGGATCCTTCCCTCGGGGTGTGGCCCAGGAAGTACCCCCTTCGGGTACACCGCCTGCCCTTGGCAGGCAAGTACCCGAGTTCTTATGACATGTCTCTCCGTTAGGAGCTGCCAGATGGCAGGTACACCGAGGGTGCTCTGCTCTGTCTCACCCCAGGCGGGCGCCAGCACTGAGACTACGCCGCCTGCACAGGGCGCCTGCTGAAGCTCAATCCGGATCTGCAGGGATGAGGTCAGCAAGGCAGGGATCGACCTCAGGAGCGCGCCGGGGGTCTCCATGGTCCTTGCACCGTGAAATGACCTCAGATTCCCTGGGAGCTCCAGCCAGAGGCGGCCCGGGACCCTCGGGCCATGTTGCAGGTGGGGGGGTGGGGGTAGAGGATGATACAACGCGGTGGGCGTGTTCTCTCAGCCTCACTCTCTCCTTCCGCATGCATTTCTTTCTGTACATAGATTCACACATACACACATGATGTAATATTTTTAAACATTTTATTATGGCAAATTGGTAGCTCACAATTAAAAGGCAGCACAAATTGATGAACTTTGGTTCCAAAAATTTTGAAAAGACATAATAAAGTGCACTTTAGGGAAAGGAAAGTAAATGGAGACAAATCATGTATTACGTTTTATGAACACTCTGAATCATTTACAAAGTGCATTAGAATGCAACTGCATTCCTCCCAGGGTAAAATAAATGCTTGCTTGAGAAGAGTTACCTAAGAAACAACTGTGAAAATGAGATGCCATTGGTTCTTTATAGTACAAACCTGACTCTCAGTCATCTAGCAGAAAAGCTGAAGCCCCTAGGCTGGTGCTATCTTCTATTATCTGGGATTTTTAGGTGGAGGGTGTGGTCTGGCATACCAGGACAGTTTTGTTCTTTTCTCTTCCTCTTTGTAAATGTACACCTGACCTTAGAACCTTTCAAGAGCTTTTGTCGTGGTAGCTCTTGTGTCTTTATTCTTTGAAACTGGCCCATGAGGTTGATTGATTGAAAGGTGTATTATTTGAAAGGTGTACTGTATCATGGCTGTAGACACCGAGCCCCCTGTCCTGGTGGTGATGGCCACGTCCTGCTGAGGACCAGACATATCGGCCCTGAGGAGCCTCGCACAGGGCATCAAAGGCCAGATTTTATGGTGGCATCTACACATTCAATAGTAGCTGAGACATTCTGATGCCGCGTACTGGAATATTTCCTTACCTGGAAACCACAGATCCCAATTATTTTCCATTTGCACTGGAAATTCTAGTTTATGCCTTTCATGAGTTGATGAAAGTTCTCATTTCTTTCTCAATCACCTCTGATATATGGGCAGGGAACATTTGTTTCCTCTGCAATCAAGAAATCCTGTGTAAACATCCTTAGTGTGGGAATTGGTTCCAAGTTTTTTTTGAAAATGTGGATATTTTTCTTCTTTTGGGCAAAATAAATACAGTTTGCCAGCACTTTTTGAACATATACACAAGCAAATCTTGGACTAGGTAAAGGGATGGCAAAAGAGTTCTGATACCTGTCTATTTTCTTGAGGATGAGGTGGGGACAGTGATTAATTAAAATCTTGGTATTTTTGCAGATGTGAAGACATTTTCACAAGTGAAAGCTTCCTAACTGTCAGAGTGCTCTTCATTTAGAGTATTAATTCTTTAATTCTACAACATATATAAATGGAGACTTGAAATTAAACAATGAAAACATTGTTGAGTAAAAATAAAATATGCTTCATATAACCTCATCTAATGATACAGACCCAGATTTGGTGGCAGTGTGACTGTATTGAATTCAGTTCTATGATTTCCCTTCCAATTTGGGAACAAAAACTATGTATTTAGATAGTCACTTGTTTGATGTTGTGGTCCTACTATGTCATTTCAGAATTTCTTATTCTTACACAGAGGACATATTTCTTTAAAAGTGAGATGGATGATGAGCAGAAATGAGAAACTTTAAAAATTCAATTAAGCTGCTTACAGATCTAAACTTCTTTTTGACACCAAGTATGTATGGACTTTATGTCCCTTCCAGAGGCTACATAATTTCTGATTTCGATGATTTTGGAACATGAGGCAGGAAGTTCCTTTCTGCATTCCCCTGCATTTGCATTTGTTTTAAATATTACTCTTTTTTTTCTGGAATGTTTTTGGTCAAATAGATCTTCCAGACCTACCATTCACACTGACACAATGGAGAGCTGTGCCTTGGAGGACCAAGGAAAAACTTCTCAATCTCAGTATGTAAATTAATTGCTAAATCACAATGCAATTTCTATGGAATTGCATTTGAATGTGAAATTAATAATGAATTAATCAAGATTGATTTTATTATAATGAATACCAAAGGATCTAATGATGATTGGCTGCTTGTTCTTGAGAACTACTTTATAAATATTCATATTTTGGTGAATTCCTTGACTAGTATCATATATTTGAGGGAGTCTTTCTTAGGAAACTCTACATGTCATGTGTGAGAGGTTTCTGCAGGAACTTCTCATTTAGTAATTAATTTCCTTGCTAGACTTCCCATCCCTGGAGGGGGTCTCCAGCTAATGAATTAAGAAAATATGTGAATTTTGTATTTGCAAAATAAAGTCCAACATGTGAGGAAGGCCTCTTACCAGTGATATTTCTCTCATCCAATTAGCTTGGCATATTTAATAAAATTAATTCAAAGTGAAATGAGGTGATGCTTTGGAAAATGGCAGGACATTATTTCCATTTGTGGTAGTGAGTCATGGTTTGGCTGTATTTTAAATCACTATTTAAGTTTAATTCATTTAGGTCTTAAAACTCTATGCAACACACAAATGAAAACATAAGGTTACAATGTTCTCTGAAGATACAACTGTGCATATTTCCTAAACTAAAAATGAGAATGTTGATAAAGTAAAAATAGCTATGGTTTGAGATTGTCATCAGGAGCCATGACAGATCTTGAACCAACAACACTGTAATTTACTGGTGACTTTATATTCACCTCGAGACTTTGCCGCAGCTTCCAACTTCACTGGAGGCTGGTAGGGTCAGTTTCCACTTCTGTGTCCGCTGCTCCATACAGTCTTGCCCACAGAAGTGTGGCTTCGGATTCCACGACTCTTTGAGTGCACATTTGTTCTGATCACCAATGATTCCCTCTAAGTGCCAACACCAAAAGTTACTTCTTAGTGTCTTGTTTTCATTTAGTTCTAAAGCACGTGATATGGTTGAATGTCCCCTGCACGTAAAACCGCCTTTTCCCTTGTCTTCTTTTACTTTTAACCCTTTTTCTGTTTATTCCTTCTTAATCCATTCCTTGAATTGGTCATCTTTTGCCTTCAGTGGCATTTCTAGATTCTGTCATTGTTCCAGTTTGCTAAAGCTTCCATTGTGTAAAATGTGACATGGATTGGCTTTTATAAAAGGTATTTATTAGGTTACAAACTTACAGTTCTAAGGTCATAAAGTCATACAAAATAAGGCATCAATAAGAAGACACCCTCACTGAAGAATGGCCGATGGCATCTGGAACACCTCTGTCAGCTGGTAAGGTACGTGGCTGGCGTCTGCTGGTCCTTTGCTTCTGGGTTCTGGTTTCAAAATGGCTTCCTCCAAAATGTCTCTAATTTTTTGTCTATCTTACCTTCTCTTTCTCAGTTCCTGTGCATCCTTGCTTGTTTCTCCCAGGGTGTTTTTCTCTAAGCGTCTGGGGGTCCTCTCGTAGTTCCTCTGGGGCAAACTCTGGGCTTCAAAGTTCCTTAGCTTAGCATCTCCAAATGTCCTTCTGTCTGCATCTCCTAGTGTCTGGATCTGTGTCAGCTCTGAGCTTTCTTAAGGATTCCGGTAAACTAATCAAGACCCACCTTCAATTGGTGGGGTCACACCTCCTTGGAAATAATCTAATCAAAAGGTCCCACCCACAATAGGTCTGCCCACTCAAGATTGGATTAAAAGAACATGGCCTTTGTGGGGGACGTAACAGATTCAAACCAGCACAGTCATCTTTCCTTTTTCCCTCCTCACGCACACTCTCCCAGGAATCCCTCATCTGCCAGTGACTTTATTTGTGATCCATTAGCAGATGCTCCCACATGTCTATGCATCTTCACTTCAGCACTGGTTCTCCCTAGACCACCTGCTGCCCACTGCTTGTTCCACAGGCAGCCTTGGCCCCACCATGCCCAACGTGGCCACAGACTCACATCCTCATGCCTGTCCCCTCCTTGTCTTCCATTTGTGTCTGTGACCCCCAAATGGCCTCATCCTCTCCCACAGCAGGAGAGACACTGACAATAGGGAGGATGGAAGCCTGTGCCTGAAGAGAAAACAAGAGCTCCATTTTAAAATCATGGGATGTCTCTGAGCCCCTTGCAAATGGTAGATCTTATCCTTGGCTCAGACCTTCCTTTGAAAGATTCTGTGTTCTTTGACTAATCAACCTGGGTAAGAGCCCAGCTGGTAATCATAGTTATTCATATTTTTATGAAAACTTAACTTGGGTTATTTGGACCTAAGTTTTTGTAATATTTAACAATTGGATATTTTTTAAAATGTTATTAATTTTTGTATTTGAAATACTGCTATGATCTGCTTTTGTTGTTTTTAATTATAATGCTACTTTGGAATATGCCAAGACATCACTGGCAAAATAATAGTTTGTAATCACTCACTGCCAAGTTTTTGCTGGATAACTCATATGATTCTCTCTAATCCTCACAAAAAACTGCTGCTTTAGTCCCAATTCCATGGATACCCAAACCGGAGCTATAGAGGCCAATGCTTTGCCCGAAGGTCACACTGAAGAGCAGCCAGGAGTCTGATCAGGCTGCAATGTGAAAACTATGCTTTCCTTTGTTGCTCTCTGCTGCTTCCTTTCACAGAGATTCAATGAAAGATGAAAATCAACTCTTACTTTAATTAAAGTCAACTTTCTCTGACTGTACTATTTACAGTCACAAAATGGGCATGCTTTCCAAATGACCCCTGCTCTAAGAAATTAAATAAAGTTTTAATAAATTAATTCCAGAATTTAATGTTTTCTAATGTACCATGGTATAGATAGCAAGTTTTCGGACTTCAGGGGTAGGTTTCTCATAGCTCTCATTTCACACATTTTTTTTTTTTGCAAATATAACAAGTTTCATTTTACATTTACCACGTGGTGAGAAAAGAAAATCAGTGGACAATGGCATGGAGTTCATTTAAGAAAGAAGAACTAATATTTTGTGCCTAACATTATTTCTGAAAGATAATTGTAGCCAAAATTATTATAGAACACTGCTGAATGGAGTCGTCTGTTTGATAAGGAAGAAATTTTTTCACTGGAAGAAGAAAAGGACACAGAGTTTGGAGATTGGCATCAGTGATGTAAGCAAAAGAGAAAACTGCAGACGGTGCCGATGCCGTCCAGTGATCCCAGAGTCAGGGTCAAATAAATGTGTTCTTTTTCCCTCTATAAAATGGTTACTTTAATTTTTTAAGCCAGGTTATTCAATCACAATTACCTACTTCATCTATAAGTGCTCCCCTCACTCCCTCACCCACCTGCCACCCATAGCTGACATTTCCTGAGCATTAAGGGCAAAACGTCAGTGGCTCAGCCTGTCCAATCAACACCCTTACATTTTATTCCTACAGGTAAAAAACCAATTCTCCACCATGGGTTCTTCAGAACCCACATTAAAAGCAACTTAAATTCTAATTAGAAACACAGTGTAAGAACCTGAGTGGGCACCCTCTTGCAGAATTCCTCCTCCTCATTAAGATGTGATTTAAAGCTGAGTAATAGGATCTGTTGACCTCAGAAAATAACCTACTTTGGAACGTTCTTTATTACAACTGAAAACAGTTTTGTGGTGACTTCGGGGGTGGAGAAAGTGAACTAGCATTTACTGGGCACCTGCTCCAGAAATGAACGGCACGTTTAAATTCACAGCCGTGGCATGAGCTTGGCTTGCTGGCACTGTTCAGGGTGTAAGGCCACTCAAGGTGAACTAGTTTACCCAGAGTTCCATAACCAACACAGCACGGCATGAACCCTACTCTGGCTAATTCAAAAATCCATTTTTTTTATCCCCAAATGCACAGTTTCCCAAGGATTTTACAATAAGAGATGGTGCCATTTCCAAGTGGATGACCAAGGAAACACACACAGTAGAAAGCAAGTGGCCTTCTCCAGCAAATGCTGGGTGCTGCTGGGGAGCAAATGAAGGCAGTGTTTCAGAAAACTGGGAAATGCAAGGTAGACTTGCCTTTAAGTACCATTTTAGTTATATTCTCAAATAATATATTCAATATCTTTTGCCAGTTTCCAGATACCTTTTAAGGGAAAGTACTTCTAAATTTAAAGTAGGGGTCCCAACTTTTAAACTGAAAAAAATTACAATAAATATGCCAAAGAATGTTTACATATTCTAGAAACACAGGCAGAAGTGTTGTTTTTTTTTTTCAGATTAACAAATAACCCATTGTTTTAAATTTAGAGGTACTTTATTGCACACGATGTCTAGAGGTCAAAGATAAAGATTGGCACTTAATTTGAAAATATCTTTAACCTTCTAATTAAAATTAAGTTTATCACATGCCTCCCGATGCCTTGGGAACCCTATGGCTAGTTCCTAAACTTCCTAGGGGCAATCCAGGTGGGAAAATAGAACGTAAATAGTCACATCCAATATGTAACAGCATATGACAAGCAGATGAATTTTATTTCTCAATATTTCACCTACACCAACCTCTGGTGCAGGAGATTTTGCTACTGTTATTAACAATAATAGGACTTTTCGTGTTTTAAAACACAACCATTAAATATCCCCAAGAACAGAACCCCGGGGTCGGGTCAGGGAATCAGCTAACTGGCAAGGTCAGACGTAACTAGCTCCACCACCCTGAGTCGCCCGCTTCTTTGTGGCGGGGAGCACAGGGCCCGCGGCATCAGAGCAAGCAGGAATAAGGCTTTCGGTTGTAAACAGTGAATATTCGTTCAGCAGTTTCTTTTATTAAGCAGATAGCTTTTCACATTTGATTTTCACATTTTATAGATAAGGGAATGAAAGGAGGTTCAGGAAGGTAAAGCAACTTCCCAGCTCCTTTAGGTCAGTCAGAGCCCAAAGTCAGACTCCAACGTGCCCTGTTCCCAGGCGGCAAAATGCACGGCCATCAGCTCTGCAGCAGTTTGGAATTTAAACGTTTTGGCCACAAACCCTGGTTGGCAAAAGTGGATTCAAATTGCTTGCTTTAAGAATGCCTCTGAGAATGCTTGAATTATCAACCATGGCTTGTGTTATGGACTCAAGAAAAAACACCTCTCAAGGGTGAGAACTGAGTAATACATTATTAAAGCACTTAGCCAACATAGCCTCATTATTCTCATCATTCTAGACAAATAACTGAATTAAATGAAATAATCCAATTGTTCAACATGCAGATTTTTAAACTAATACTGAGAACCCTTAACTTGCATAATAGATACAGATATATTTTGAAGTCTAAATAAGTTATGCGAAGGACGGCGTTTAGTAATTGTAACGCAGTGCTGGGACATATGTAGAAGCCAAAGGCCAGGCTTCCTCCTGAAAGTCCTGACAGAAACCCACTTGTTATATACCTACATGTTTAAAAGTTATAAATTGAGTGAAAAACTAAAAAAACATACACTATATCGTCCCATATTGACAAATGCACCTCCATGGTGACCCATAGTGCCAGGTGGAATCCAGTTTTCTGATCTCGTCCGTGGCCCCTCGTGCCCTCTCCCCGCTCCTGCCGAGCAGCACACACACAGGGGGACGCAGAGGGTATGCTTTCCCTGGGAAGGAGAAGCTGGGGAGGCCTCAGCAGCCCCGGACGGAGTTTGGGTCCCCTCGGCAGTGTATTTTGGGTCCCAGGTACCCAGGGCACATGACAAGGCAGGTGCGACGCAGCCCATGGGGGTGAAGACCCCTGACCCCACGTGTGGGGGGACACAGCATCCCACCAGGCCACGCTGGGTGGAGTGGGCACCCTGGGGTCCGCGCTGGGTTTTAACTAAACCTTAGTTCAACAAGGAGCTCCCTGGGCTCCCGGGGAGGCTGGTGTGAGCGCAGCTGCCAGATGGATGTGCAGGGGCAGGAAGGATGCTCCGTGCTGGGCACGCGACGACCTCGGTGTCTCATGCTCCTCGGACAGCGGAGAAGTGATAGTGACACTGGAGTGAAACAAGGTGGCGCTCGGGAAAGGTTCGTGGCGGTTTTGTCTTCTGTGTTGCCAGAAGGCCTAAGCAGTGGCCCTCACCTTTGGCTGTCGCGGGTGTGCGCGGGTGTCCAGACAGCCCCGGGGCGCGGCCCCGCGTGGGGGCTGCTAATCTTTCTGGCTAATTCTCACCTCAGCTGACCTTTTTTTGCAAGATTGAATTGTATTGTAGGAGAGAGAATTGAGAGAAAACTCTCTTAAGATCTTTTGAAAGATGCAGAATAATATCTTTTTATTTCAGTAACATTTTCTTTGTTTAGCCAGATTAAGAAAAATATTGAAAAGATCAAGTGTTTGAGTTTTAAACAAGGTAATTTAAGCCATGCATATTGTATGATCATTGAAAATTGAAAGTAAATTCATATTCCAGGAAATGGAAGCAGTACTTTGGAAAAAAAATCAATATATTATAAATTATTTATAAAATATTGGGAAGAAACTAAGAATATTTAGGCCTGATTTTGTTTGCATCTTACACATTCTTTCTCTCATTACTCTTTTTTTTGCATTCATGGTTAAAAGCTGGATTGGTAGAACAGATACAGACTAAGATTTTGAATCAATATCAATACTATAATTACCAAAATTATCAGTTACATCAATACTACCAATCTAATGCACTAAAGCAATTTGCTGGGGAAATATAAAGGGTAATATTCTGTATTAAAGGAGATGAGGGAGCTGGGTAAATGAACTTTCTGATCCTTCACAGTGGGACACGGCATTAGTTAAGACACAGTTATCTCCTTCTCGTGGCCTTAGTCTCTCAGGATGATTGTAACAGACAGCTCAGATACGAGGAACTAGATGGAACAGGAACACCTAAGCCATCAGAAAGTTGAGGAATTTGTTTCTGCAGACCTCATTCTAGCAGAATTCATTTGCGCTAGATCTCAGCACAGGAAGGTAATATGGAAATGTCTGGATAAAGCCTAACAGATGTGACAGCTAGATCAATGAGTGGGGAAAAATACCTTTTTCTTAGACACCAGAGTTTGCTGTTTTCCTTAATCTCTGATTATCATAACTTCAAATGTTATGAATCATTACTTATTGATTGGTCTGAGTGCACTTCTTGTAGTGAGATAGCAAAGCATGATCATATCTGCTCAGCAAAATTGTAAGTAGAAGACTGTACAACATGCTCTTCAATCCTTTCATGTCAGTGTAACACTGCAGAAAGCCTGGTGTGTGAGAGGGCATTGTGCCGAGGATGTGGCTCTAACTTGCCATAAAAATGAAATCCACACAGGAGGTACACAGAACCACTGGCCCTGGCAGCTTCTAGGAGAACTGCTTTCTGTGACTCATGCTCTGATCAGTTGTGCGGCTTGGAAGTTGGGCCTCCTTAATTGATGTAATGCACAGACATTTCAGTGGTTTTCAGCAGAAGGGACACATAATTCCACTGCAATTTGAGAATGATATTCTAATTGATTAATTGAATTTTCTTATAAGGTTGCACAGGAGTTTAAATGTAAAGAGGTTATCCATATTCTTGGCAGCAATAAAAATGTTTGTGACTGTATTATAAATTAATGGCACTATGATGGGGGAAGCGGGTAATGAGATGGCCACTTTACTACCAACAAGTAGTTTCTATTTTTAAATTGCGTAGATTTATAGGCAAAAGCAAAATAAGCCAAAAGTGGAAGAAAACTTGTTAAAAAAAATCTAAAAGATCAAATACTTGAAGAGAAGCTAGCTGTGTGGGAAAGCATGCTGCGGTAAGGGCAGCTTGCTGATGTAGACGCCCCAGCTGATGAGGGAAGGCAGGGGGTTCGCGTTTCCAGAAGTGCTGCTCTTGTTTAATCATCCCTTCCCTTAACTACATATGCTTTTTAATCCCAATGAAAGCCCATTCATCACTGTGCATTGATCTCTTCGCCACATCTCCACGGTTGCGCGGCTGGGCCGGTCGGCAGCGGAGATGACCCCGCCCGAGCGCCAGGGGCTTGTTTTTAACCATGTACGAAAGGAGCTCAGAGCGACAAGACGAGGTGCTTTACCAAAGATTATGGGCAGGAATTAATTTAATCTGCAGGGCCGGCTGAACGAAGGAAATAAAGGTCACCAAGGAGAGGGCTCTTCTGTTTCCAACAGGCAGGTGGAAGCGGAGGGAACGCTCCGTGCGCAAGGTGCAGGAGCCTGGCGACGGTGCGGGAGTGGCGCTGCCAAAGCCAAGTGCGGCGGGTTACCCGGAGT
>PVKY010003609.1:0-21247 GCA_004027775.1 Bradypus variegatus
AAAGGGGGGTTATTTGGTTTCACAGTTACGGCCTTAAGTCCATAAAGTGTCCAAGGTAACGCATTAACAATCGGGTACCTTCACTGGAGGATGGCCAGTGGTGTCCGGAAAACCTCTTGTTAGCTGGGAAGGCACGTGGCGGGTGTCTGCTCCGGAGTTTCAAAATGGCTTTCTCCCAGGACGTTCCTCTCCAGGCTTCAGCTCCTCAAAAATGTCACTCTTAGTTGCTCTTGGGGTGTTTGTCCTCTCTTAGCTTCTCCGGAGCAAAAGTCTGCTTTCAAAGGCTGTCTTCAAAATGTCTCTGTAAGCTGAAGCTCCTCTCTCAGCTCCAGTGCGTTCTTCAAAGTGTCCCTCTTGGCTGCAGCAAGCTCGCTCCTTCTGTCTGAGCTTATATAGTGTTCCAGTAATCAAGGCCCACCCTGAATGGATGGGGCCACACCTCCATAGAAATTATCTCATCAGAGTTATCACCTACAGTTGAGTGGGTCACATCTCCATGGAAACACTCAAAGAATTCCAATCTAATCAGCACTAACATGTCTGCACACACAAGATTGTGTTTTAGGGGACATAATACATCGAACTGGCACACCCATCAATTTTACTATGAGGTATACTCCATGATCTCCTGGCCAACGCCATAAGTCTCTGTGAGTCAGAGTATTTTGACTGCTGCTTAGAGCCTGTTTTCCATTATGTAGCCACGCCCACCTTGTCTTTAGCTATTAACTGCTGCCTCCTGGTTTCTGCCGACTCGAGATCTGATTATCCCCATTGTGTTTAAGGATTCCAGCTCAGCGACAGCAGTTCCCACAGTAATATCTGACCTACAGAGAAGGGCGAGTACAGAGCTCTTCAGGAATGGTGGAGCTAGTCTCACAAATTTATTCCTCATAGTCCTGGTAAAAGGTGTGTCCTCTGGACATTCCAAGGGTGTGTGAGCAGGTCTTCCATGATAAATCCACTCTAACATTCCAATCTCTCTAAGCTTTGAATCCCCTCTGCATTGTACCAGGGCAGTTCTGGCGTTTCCTCCTCAGGTAATGTCAGCCACCTTTTGATCCATGTTTCAGCCAGCCACCCAAACTGTTAACACCCTTTCTAACCCCTCGAGCTAGAACACTGAATGCAGAATCTCTGCTTAGCGGGCCCGTATCAGTAAATTCAGCCTAATCCAACTTTATATTTCTTCCACCATTATCCTACACTCTTAATTTCTATTCCCATACATATTCCCCTGGTTTCTGTCTGTATAAATTGGAAAACTCGTAACAGTTCTTTTGGGGTATAGCATACTTCCTCATGGGTCACACTTTGTACCTCACCCTTCCGGGCCTTTTCGGACTTTAGTTACAGGTCTTGAAGCAAAGATTGGTGGTGGGTTTCAGTCATGAAAAGAATCAGAATTATCCCTCAAGCCATTTACCTCAGGTCATTCTGTTGCAGTTTCATTTCGTGAAACAGAATTAATCTCTCCAGACAGGCATGAGGGCTGCTTCCTCAGGGGAGGCGATTATAGGTTTAGCAGGCACTGAAGGGTTAATCTCTTTAGGTGGAGGTTGGGTGGCAGACTAGTCAGCGCAGACTGGAGGTGGGGGGGCTGTTTCCTCGGGACAGACCCTACAGGTATATCTAACAATTACTCAGCAGAATCCAGGGTTCCAGTGTCCTCACTGCCATTGCTATCAATCCATATGTCCCCATCCCAAGTTTCAGGATCCCATTCTTTTCCAATCAATGCCTTTACTTTAACAGCAGACACCCTGCGAGGTTGACATAGTTTAGGTTGTAATCTGCTACTCGCACAATGAGACTCTGGGTCTGGTTTTCAGAAATCTCAAGTCTGTGGCTACAGGAAATAAGATTTTCTTTCAGAGCACACACAGAAACCTTCACATGTCATACAGCACTTAACTTTCAAATTTGGAGCCTTTAGTTCGTCCCTTTCTCTTATAATTTTATCCAGTGTATGTAAGAGCAACCAGCCAACATCATTATACCTCTTAACTCCACAGAACTCTGTTAAGGTGTCAAAATCATTGTCACCCAGAGCTTTGCTTCATACAAGAGTATCATCAGGAGAATCAAATGGTGATATTTTGTGTATCTCCATTGCCAACTCATGCCAGGGACTGTCAGTGCCATCTTGATTATTGGAAACGGAGTCATTAGTGCCTTTGAATCTAATCAGGGCAGAAAACAAATTGTAAAAGCCCATTTTAAGATTCTGTTTCTTAAGAACCACTCCCAGTACCAAGTCGTATTAGTTAGGGTTCTCTAGGGAAAGAGAATCAACAAGAGATATCTATAAATATAAGATTTTATAAAACTCTCACGCAACTGTGGGTATGCACGAGTCCGAATTCTGTATGGCAGGCAGCAAACTGGCAAGTCCATCTAAGGTGTTTGATGAACTCCCCAGGCAACGAACTGACAACTCTGATGAAAGTATTTGATGAAGTCCTCAGGAAACACTTTGGTGACTTGCAGAAGAAGAAGTAAATATCCTCTAGCTTTCTCGCTTGAAAGTCTTCAACTGATTGGATTAAATCCAGCTGATTGAAGTCTCTCATTGCGGAAGATATGCCCTTTGTGGATGTCATCAGTCACAGCTGCAGCCAATTGACGATTTAATAAACCAGCCTTTCTGATTTATTAACCAGCCTCAAAAGTCCCTGCAGTAACGGTTAGGCCAGTGCTTGCTTGACCAGACACCTGGACACCAACACCTGGCCAAGGTGACACACGAACCTAATCATCACACAGTGGAAGGTGATGAAGGTGTGTCATCACTACCTTAATAAATCATAGAAAACAAAAGAACATGGGAACAAAGAGCAGTGACCTACTGGTAAAAACCTGAGTAAAAAGGCTTTTTGCTCAAGTTATTTGTGGTCCTGTACTTGGACTTAATTACTAGAAAAGGGAACACCAAGTCAACATAATTTTCGTCTCCGAGAACTCATTTTTGTGGAAAAGATTATCAGCAAGGGAAGGCAAGAGGCTTGACTTGTAGTCCTAGCTCCTACAGTAACTAAGCTCTCCAAGACTCAGCTCCCTGTGTAAACGGTGGGCCCCGGGCCCTTGTTCCTGTTTGCTAGTGCTGCCATTTGCAAAACACCAGAAATGGATTGGCTTTTTCTCAAGGGTGGTTATCTGGTTACAGAGTTACAGTCTCAAGGCTGTAAAATGTCCAAGGTAAGGCATCACCAACAGGGTACCTTCACTGAAGGATGGCCAGTGGTGTCCACAAAACCTATTAGCTCAGAAGGCATGTGGCTGGTGTCTGCTTGCTCCCAGGTTGCATTTCCAAATGGTGTTCTCCAAAATGTCAGTGTCAACTTTCAATGGCTGTCTTCAAAATGTGTCCCTCGGTTGCAGCTAGCAGTGAGCTCCTTCTGTCTGAGCTTTCATAGGGCTCCAGGGAACTAATCAAGACCCACCCTGAATGGGCAGGGCCACACCTCCATGGAAACATTCAATCAAGAGGTCAAATCCTAATCAAAGATGTCACTCACAGTTGGGTGGGTCACATCTCCATGGAAACAATCAGAAAGTTCCAATCTAATCAACACTAATATGTCTTCCCCCACACAAGATTGCATTATATAATATGGTTTTTTCTAGGGGACATGATATACACAAACCAGCACAGCCCTGAACCACACTTCACACTGTCGTGCTGCAGGAAAGCCTCTGTGCAGGGCAGGACTGACTTGCAGAAAAACAGTAATTGTCACACCCAGGGGCCAGACCTAGAAAAGACTGGATTCACAACAGTACTCAGTTTTCAGATTAGTCACTTTTAAATCATGAAAGTAAAAATATAATAAAAAGATCATTACTCTCCAACCCCATGGCAGCAGACTCTTAGGAACTTCACTCCTTTCTGCAGGCCTAGGAAATATGTTTACACATACACAGGACTTCTCGTTTGTTTTTATACAAACGGAATCACATTCCACATATTTCTCTGTAAGTTGCATTTCTGACTTAATTGTACACCCACAATGCATCTATGACAGTTTCACTCATTCTTTTTAGTAGCTGTACAGTATTCCAGGTTTTGGAAGCAACAGTTTATTCAACCATTTCCTTCCTTACTGATGAGCATTCCTGTTCCAGCTTGTCACTATTCACTGCTGCAGTGAGCACCGTCACAGCTTTGCTGTTTCTTTAAGCAGCTCTCTTTACTCTGGGAAGAAAATTGAATGTAGTTTATTTGCAGATTGGACTCTTGACATAATAAAAAGAGCACCACTGGTCCTGATGAAGGACCTGGTTTTTTAAGACCTTATTTTGTCACTCACTAATGGCTTTGTCACCTTGGGTCTGTCATTTAACCTTCTTGATGGGGGGATGAGACTGGGTGATAGTTTGTCACTTCCAGTGTTAGTTTTTGAGTTCGCTGTGTTCCCCCGTGCTTTCCTACCTCGGTGCCTTTGTCCGAGCACCTCTCTTCCTGGATGCATCCATCCCTTCTACCCCCATCTCCTGATGTGTGAATCTTACCTGCCCTTCAGCGCACCTCTGCATACAGCCTCTTTGTGGTCTCCCATGTCCCCAAGCTAGAAAGTTCTACTCTAAATCTCCCAAAGCGCTTTGTCCCTTTTTATCACCTTTAAACACAAAAGTAGAGTTCCGTGTAGGTGTCTTATCTTGTCGGCGTAACTTAGTCCCCTGTGAGTAAGCTCTCTGCTTGTCGCTCTGTGCATCAGCCTCAGCGCTGGGCCTCACCTCTGCTAGCAACTCCATAAACACTGCTGGGGTCGCAGTGACACAGTCGCAGAAGGGGGTGTTCAGACGGGAAGAAGAGGAGGTTAGTGTAGCCTTGGTTACTGACATGTGGGTTTAGGCATGTATTGCAGAAGATTCTGTACACATAAATAACTCTGCATATCAAATACTATTTGACTTTATTAGATCTAAGATAAATCTTTTCTCCCCAAGTCAATAGCAGACAGTTGAAAATTATCCCAAATTTATAAGATCATACAGCAGACTTTAATAAGCAAAAAGTAAAAGACACAGTCTTCATTTCTGATGTGTGGCCTTTTCTTCAGGTCCTTTCCTCGGTTGTTGTGCACAGCTACAAAACAAAAGAACAGTGGTCAGAACTTGGAAGAGGACTTGGGTCAGAATGAACAGAAGACAGACCCCCCCTCTACAGAGAAGATGCTCATGGAGGAGAAGACCAAGTTAGAAGAGCAGCTAAAAGAGACTACGGTAAGGACTCACAGGCCCTTAAGTGGTCTGCTGAACTGTTGAGTTTCTTACATAGAGATAAAAGGTTCTTCAGAGAACCTCTGGTCCATCCTCCGTATTTCATTGGTACAGAGCCCAGAGGATCGCAGTCAGCTGTCCAGGGTTTCAGCTTGGAGTCTATGATGAGTTGCTGCTAAGCAGAGACTAGACCCCAAATCTTGTGGGGCTCTGGTTCTGACGTGAGGCTCATCGTCACCCGCTACATAGATTGTATTAAGACTTAAACTGGTCTTTACAACAAGTGTGGTTGTTTAAGCTGGTCTTGGGGAAGGAACTAAACAATCATAAGTACAACAGATGGGGTCAGAGGTGTGGCTACGGGGTACTCTCATAGGGAGGTAGGAATTTTATGAACTAGTTAATAAATGGATTATTACACCAGGGGCGAAAAAATGCAGGTGACAACAAATCAAGTTCTTTAAGGACTTCCGAGTGATCCTACTGAACAGTGCCAGCACTGGAATAAGCTTCTCACGTATCTGAGTCCTCTCAACAGCCATGCGAGTAACGGACAGTGCCCCTGTTTCACAGGTGAGCCACCTGAGGCCCAGAGAGGCTCGGGAACTGGCTTCCAAGCAGCAGAGTGAGGACTGAGCCAGGGCAGTCTGGCCTGGGCATCCTGGCTCCTCACCACTGTGTATTTATAAAAATGGTTTAAAGGCTGAAAGTGGGTGGGGGCCCCCACAGAGGAGTTAGTAAATGTTAAAAGTAGGAAGGCACAGAGAGGAGTGAGATTACAGGGGAAATGGTGAGATATGAGGAGGAATTTGAATAAATACTACAGAGTAAATGTTTGAACTTGAGCCACCTCTGGGCAACATTAAAAATACCAAAGGTTCATTAATGGCATTTTATCTCTGTTGGGATAGAGGCCTAAGGTCTCCCTCTCTGAGGTGTCAGCAACTCAAGATGGGCTGGGCCTACCTCGGTCCTGGGATTCCCTTGACTTAAGTTGGAAATTCTGCTGAGAAAAATACTGGCCCTTTCTCGAGGGATGAGGAGATTAGCAGAACCACAAGGAAGGAGAAGTTGTTTTTTGTCCTGTCCCCAGCTGTACTTGGACAGGAATGGATTGGGGGGCCTGTAGGACATGGCATCTTGACATCTTACACCCACTCACTAGAAATATGGAGACAGTTTTAAATTGTTCTTACTTACTGAGTGTACTACTATCTGCTGTCCAAAATCTCAAAAGTAGTAATAGATGTTGTCAGTATTTGGATTTGGAGTTTATGTACTCATTTTTGAGTCAGATTTGTACTCTTTGAATTTGTTTTATATTTTCTTCACCTAAATTTCCTCTTTATTTTTTTAAAGGAAAAATATAAACGTGCTTTGGCAGATACTGAGAACTTACGGCAGAGAAGCCAGAAATTGGTGGAGGAGGCAAAATTATATGGTAACTTTAAATGTCAGATGACGTACTGGAAAGAAGATAGTTGGGGTGAGGAGGGAGGAAGAGGGCATCCATACAGGAGCATCAGAAAACAAGGCTGATAACCAGCGGTGGAGGGAAATTTCAAAAGCCTCAGTTGCAGTCCCCAGAACTTTTTAAAGAGAAGTCAGCAGAAAAGGTTGAGGAACAAAGGGGGTGGGATTGGGGTGTGACTAGCATTCAGAAACGTAACACAATCCAGCACAGAGTTCAGTGCAGACTGGTGGGTAGCTCGCACTTACTCTTCTCCATGTGATGATTTTGTTGTGAATCTGTAGATAATTCTAGCAGGTCAGCCTGAGTGTCCACTTCCTTGCCTGCATCAGCAGTAACATCTGTGTCACTTTTGCATTGTCACCTGTAGATATTTTTGTCATTGTCCTTCCCATTTTAAGGTCAGATGATCAAGGCTTGGAAAGCTTAAGTGACTTGCCGCATATCCTAAAGCTAGTATGTGTCGGCGCTGGCACTGGGGCTGGTGCTCTTGGCCCCTTGTCTGCCCGTGGCTTTGGTTGTACGTAAGGCTGCCATTCGAGTGCTTATGCTGTGTGTGTGTGTAACTGATTGATTGCCAGGTGTCATTCCTCCATGTTCCAGCTGAAGAACCGAAGGCTCAGATGTGGGGTTAGTTTGCCCAAAGTCACACTGTGGGCGCAAGTCCAAGTGGAAACAAATCCAGATCTCACGTTGCTGTCCTTTCAGCAACTTGCAACACGTGCTCTGTCACCTCCACTTCCTGGTTTGCCTCCTCTCCCAGAAATACCCTTTGTTTGCTCCCTGGCTGCCAGAACTCTAAATGTCTGGCTTCTTCAGGACTCAGCCCCAGGCCCTCTCCTCTCCCCGTGCTCCCTCAGGAACTTGCCCATTCCTGTGGGGTTGACGTGGCATCCTGACACAGATTTCTAGTTCCAGCTCACACATTTCAGCTGTCATTGTTTACATGACATCTTTACTGGGATGTCTTGCAGGTATTTTAGTCTTTCTCTAAGCAGCTCTTCCTCATTTTAGTGAATTACCCATCCAGCTTATGTGGGCATTCGGAATGCATCGTTTCACCCTCCCCAGCCCCCATCTATCCCCTCGTGCGAACAAAGTGATCTTGGATCCCTTCACTTCCCTTCATTGCAGAGATGGGTCTCCAGAATTTCAGCTGCCTGTCTTCCAGCTGAAATGATCACACGTTTATTAGTTCTGGCTCTTCCCAGAAGAGATTTTTTTTTTTTTTAATCATCAAGCCATTGAAATTCTAAGACAAGTGAATGATTTGAAGTTACTAAACAGCTTATGCATGAAGTTGTGAATTGCTATAGAAGTCATTATGGAATGCAGATGATTTTCTTCTTTAACTTCATTTAGGCATCCAGGGCTTCTGCAAGGACCTGCTCGAGGTTGCAGACATTTTGGAGAAGGCAACCCAGTGTGTCCCGAGAGAAGAAATTAAAGAGGACAACCCTCACCTGAAGAACCTCTACGAGGGCCTCGTGATGACCGAGGTCCAGATCCAGAAGGTGTTCACGAAGCACGGCTTGCTCCGGCTGGACCCTGTGGGGGCCAAGTTTGACCCTTACGAGCATGAAGCCTTGTTCCACACGCCGGTCAAGGGCAAAGAGCCAGGCACAGTGGCACTGGTCAACAAGGTGGGGTACAAGCTGCACGGGCGCACCCTGAGGCCCGCCCTGGTCGGGGTGGTCAAGGAAGCTTAATGCCGCTTCCGGGTTGCATTTTTTTTCCTGATCACTTGCTGTAACTCTTGAAAGGCTGGTTCCTCCTTTCTCGTCTATGAATACATTTGCCCTCTTCCCAAATCTTGTTAGAAAGCTTCAATAGCCAGTGGCTAAACAGAAAATTAAGCTGGTTTCAAAATTACATTGTTAGTGAACCTAAATTACATTGTTTAGTGAACACTGGTTTGGGGTACCCCATACTTATTATCTCACTTATTTGAAGAGGGCCGGCGGGACACTGGACTTTGAGAGTATCATGAATTGTGTTATCTGCTCAAACTCTGGTGAACCTACAAGTATTTTAACTGAATAAAACATCTTCGGGAATTATGCTGTATGGCTGCCTGGACACCCGCCCGTTTCTCCTGGAACCTGCTGAATGCTAATAAGCAACTGTCCATTTCATTCAGTGACGGAAAGACCAGTTGCAGCCTTTGTCTTATTTAAGCCTGGCAGTGACCTCTGTGCGGCATATAGGTGAGTTCATATGAGGTCATATAAGTAGTTACTCTCTAGCTGCTAAAAATGATTGACTTCTGGCTTTCTGCGGAGATGCGAAGTGAACATGTGTACCGTAACAGTGCTTGTAATTTGACAAAATCAGTTATTTTTGCCCTGTTTTGTTCATCTGAATGTAGAAATGTTTAAATTTATATTCAACTGGTACACACCACCTCAAATTATATTCCCTAGTAAGATGGACCTTCTCAGAATATGCAACCTGTATGTTTCATATACTTTAAATGTTAGTTTAATTTTTAAAATTTTATTTAAGAGGATTAAAGTCCTAATATGTTTATTTTCCTACTTTCTGATAACTATTCTGTGTGCTTTCTTGGGAGAAATCCTTGAGCCACTAAGGAAACTGACTCGGCTTTCCCTTTCAAACCCTGAATCTGTGTATCTAGCATCTATGTGGAGCACACGTCAGCTTCTGAACCAGAGTGGGGAGAGCAGCTCTCCTCTCCTTCAGTCACACTTTGCACACCTGGGCTTCTGCCAAAGGTGACATCTTGGCCTGTTCCCGTAGAGACACACAGTGTCCAGGGTCTGAAAACAATGAGTACAATGAGTGCAGCAAGAATATGCACCATTTGTGAAAGCTGGCTTGACTTTTTCTAGCCTATATGATCCTCCATTCCTCATTTCCAGGAACATAAAGGCTTATGAACAAAGTGAGGGATCGAGATGTCTGTTATAAACAAGAGAATATAATCTTCCATTTTTACTTCCAAGAGACACTTCCCAGATTGAAGATGGATACTGTTACATCCATTAACTGCTTGGAAAGATGGGTCTGATCTGATTTATGTTGGAAAATATGGGTACAATTCCAATGATAAAAATTACAATTTATATCATTTCCAAACACCCCTGCCCCTTTCCTTGAAGCTGCCTTAAATTATTTGGTCAAAAATACACTCCAGAACTAAAAGCAGCAGACTGTGTTGGATAAAACAAGAGTGGGTATTCCAGCTCGGCCTACTTGTAAGGCTTCATGGCTGTGAGTCATTTTACCTCCTTGGAACTCCTCTGTAAAGTGAAAGCTAACCAAGAGAAGTAATTCTCACACTGATTTCCATGGCTGTGGGCGGCAGTGGGGAGACAGTGTGCCCTCCAAAAAAGCCTCCCTTAAAGCTAGAGCTGCTGCAGCTGAGAAACACTGTGCTCCTGCTGCCTGTCGAGAGGGTGGCCTGAGTGTGGCTAATACAGGCACCAGGAAGAGGAAGGCTTTGTTTAACTGGACATTGACACTGGACACGAAAGGCTCACGACATTCTTGTTAAGTCCTGGGACCGTGTCTCGCTGCAGTGTGGAGGAGCTGTGCAGTGTCCGCAAGCAGGCAGATGTCCAACAGTGTTCATGGGCAGCTGAAAAGCCGACCAACTCCAGCAGGAACTCGCCTTTCTCTGGATGTTATGCTATTTTCAGGAAAGGATGGCTGGTGTGAAAGGTTTTCTGCCTAACAAGACATCCTGATACAGAAGTGCCAACCTAAAACATGCCGCCTGCTATATGCTACGTCCTGTGTTTGAATGTTGACTCTGGAGTTGAACTGAAGATCAAGGAGCAAGTAGCAAGAAGAAAGCAGTGACACTGGTTTGTTCCCAACTTGTTTAATGTGTAAAAGGGTAATAAAAATGGTGTCAGAATTAAGGTTTTTAATACATTCTTGGAATGCTGGCCATCCGAAAACATCTTGAATAGCTGAAGAATTACCTTGACTTTCTGACTCCAAGTTGGTTTAAACTGAAAAGGCCTAGTTTCATTGGATTGTATTGACTAATTTATCATGAGAATTAAATATCAAGATAAAAAGGCCCTGAACTCACAGCAGGGGTGAGGATTGATGTGACAATAGCTGGAGCCATAGGGCAAAGAGGCAACCAATCATAAAATTACTTTCCCTTGTAACAAAGTTTTAATACTTTAACATAAGTTAATGATACATTCATTATGGTGCTTTAAAACAGTTAAGCCTAAATAAATTCTTCACACCGTCAAAGAGAAACACATTTCAATAACCTGCTTAAGAGCCAAGTGTTTCTTTTGTGAGCTTATGGCCCAGGGCAGACACATTCACAAGGATCTGCTTCTTGAGCTTCGTGTAAGCTTATTTTTATATTAAATTGATAGGGATTTAATATAAAAATAAGGTTAAATTTAAAACTTCATCAAACCAGGATTCTGGTAATCTAGAAAATCAATGAGACAGCAGAATAGCTAAAACCAGTGGTTTCTCAAACTTGAGCTTACATGCCAGTCACCAGGAAGGCTGAGGACAAGGACCACTGGGGGCTTGACCACAGTTTCCATCGCAGGAGGCTGGAAACTGATTTCCATGGGTATGGGCGGCAGTGGGAAGAAGAAGTATGCCCCCCACGTGTCTGCCTGTCTACTTTGCTCCTAGGAGACTCAAGAACCCCTCTTTGAGAATCACTGCCTAAGACAGCTATTGAAACTCAGCACCTTCTCCATCGCTGTTCTCATCGACTTTCCTTCAACCTTCCTGACCCTGCAGGGGATGATGAGGGGCCCTCCTGAGCCGCACACACCACTGCTCCGTGTGGGCCACTGTTAGCTAAGTGAGCACCTCTCTGCTAGGAGGCAAGGTTTTTACAACTAAAGCCAGGTACAATATATTTAAAATGTGTTTTATTTAATGCTGAGAAATTTACCTTAGGGGACAGGAGGATGTAAAAAGAAAGGAAAAGGCACCATAATTAAGTCATCCTTGGAAATGAGGTTTTTTTTCTTTTTCTTTCAAATAATTTCACTTTAATGTTACTTCCAGCCTGAACATTCTGGGAGGTAAGCAGTCTCTTGGTACCTGTGGGAGTAAGAGGCAAAGCAAGCTTCTGGAAGGACTGAGGGCCTCAACTCAGCAGCCACACCACCGATTCTCTTTAAAGCAGAGTCCTCTAGAAATGAGAAACGTAAGTAACCTAAAGACAAATGACTTCCTTGAGCTTCAGAAGGAAGGTACCGTATACATCCAGGAAAGGGGGTCCCAGGAAAAAAGCTTTTCAATGAAGAAGCCACTTGTGAGTCTAATTCAAGGACAGCACCCCAGAGGAGAGCCCAGTGCCAGCAGTGCCACCCTGAAGCTCCCTAGCAACCGGCACACGTCCTGGCTCCAGCTGGTGAGGCTTCTCTCACCCTGCTAGTCAGAAGGCACCGAACGGCACCAGACGACAACCTCGAGGAGACTCCGGGCCAGGCTGGTGCATTCGGATGTTCTGTGAAAAAGGTATCTGCAACTGTGTTGAAAATCCTGGAGGCAGCTAATGCCAGAACTCCTAGCTCTTACCCTTGAACTTCAGATGGGTCTTCCAAGTCAGAGGCACTGCAAGAGAGCAGCAAGAAGCAGCCCCTCGGGAAACACAGCTCAGAGCTTCTGGCAAGCCAGGGTAGTCTTTCTATTCCTACCGCCAAACCCCTGCCCAGAAGCCTCCCCACGAACACAGAAGCACTGCTCTTTCCCAGGGTGCATCAGCAGGCAGAGGAGGCTGAGGGTAGTTTCAGGCTCAGAAACTACAAGCTCAAACCCTGCTGCTGTGGTTCAACCAACAGATTCTTCCTCATAAAGGTGCCAAGAAAGCTTCCTTCTGCTCTGATCCTCCCGCTCACTTCCTTCACCTGCTCCCCTTGGTGAGCCTGGGCCCCACCCTGCCTCCTAAAGTGCCATGTGCCAGGCCCATGCCCATGTTGGCTGGCTGGCAGCACAGGGCCCCAAAGGGGAGCCTGAAGGGCAGCCTGGCCAAGAAGGGCTTGTGTCATCAGGCTAAAGCCGACAGCTTGTTGGTCCAGCAGTAGAAAATTATTCCTTTTCCCCAGAGTACAACAGTTTTTGTACCCAAATGGAAGAAAGCTCACAAAATAAAAGGAAATTATTGAATCTCATAATATTCTCCAAACTGAACACTTAAAGGCAAATCATCATCTTAAAGTGTGACTCTGAGGACTAAGTTAAAACACATCTGTTTGCTTCCCCCATGATCCGATGTCAGAGTGCTCCTACTGCTGCTTTCAGAGGACCACGAAAAGAATTTTATGTCTTAAAAGAAGGAACTCAATTTGTTTTTTAAAAAAGAGTAACAATGGGGGAAAAAAGCTCTTCTCCACCTCCCTCACACCCAAGTCTTTTGGCTCACACGTTAGTTTAATGTTATTCCGGCTTTCGGAGCACCTCGGCTTCAGGAAGCATCCCTGGATATCCACCCACTTTCCGTGAGGAAATTTAAAATCCTTTTCTTTAGGACTTTGTCCAAATAACTAGGCAGGCGGCTTTTGGAAGGGATGCCTTGTCGTTTCTGGAGGTGATCTTTAATTATGATGGTTTTCACAGTCACGTAGCGAGCTGGGCTCAGATTTAAAGAGCTGCAGAGCACCTTCTCACGGTCAGATAAGAGCTCGAAGCCGGGAAGGTTTTCAATGGCAGCAAACTCGCCATCTTTGCCGTCCTCCTTTCCCCTCTTGGAGCCGGCTATGTTTTTGTTCTCCTTCCTCTTCTCCCGTTTGTGCCTTGCTGCCTCGTATTCTGCAGACTCTTCCATTTTCGTGATCCCATTTCGCCGATACCTTTGCAATTCTCTAATTTTTGCCCGGAGCATTTTTTCTTTGTGCATGTTTTCAAACAAGTCGTCAAACTCCTTGCAGGACATGAACTGGTAGAGTGGCCTCAGTTTTAACCGCAGCTCCTTCTCTTCCTTTGTGATTTTGCGTTTCATAGTTTTTTCCTTATCCTTCTTGTCTTTTCCTAGAAAGGCTGGCACCAGGTTGTAGTCACGGGCGATGTTCTTTCGCCGCTGTCTCTCCTTGAGTTTCCTCACGTACATATCCACATGGGCGCGCTTGAGCTCGATCTCCACGTCGTCGTCGTCGTAGTTAACCGAGAGCCCGCTGATGAGTGTCTCGGCCTCCTGGTCATACTCGATCTCGTAGTCGTCCCGCAGCGGCATGTACCCCAGCTGCTGCTGCTCTGCCACCGAGATGTCAAGAGGAGGCAAGGGGGTGGTGAGGCTGGGCGACAGGGGGCCGCCACTGGGGCAGGTGTGGTCTGTTACCCGGTTGGGGATCGTGTCAGGGATGCAGGCTTTCCCCAGGTTCCCATGGATGTACATGCTCACGTAGTGCTCCATCACCTCTTGGGGCGTCCGGGAAGCACCGACATGAGCAGCCATGTCCTCCTGCAAAGCAAAGGACAGAAATTACATTTCCAAAGTCATTCTGTTAGCATTTTCATAAAGGCTTATCTGGAGTCCTTCCTGTCAGCACTGTTACCCACCCTCCCCAAAGACACTGGATGGCGAGTTCTTCCTGTAGATGGAGGAAATGAAGACCCAGGGGAGGATGTGCCCCAGGCCCTGTGGTAAGCCGGCAGCAGAGCTGAGCCTGGAACCCACGTCTGAGGCCTGTGCTTTGCTCTCATCGTTCCTTTCATGGCCCCGGAGCAGCAGAGCCCGTCTGGTGTCTCCAGGTCACCCCGCTGCCAGCACCACGCTCTCAGGAGCAACATGGCCACAGGCGGACATTCTCAGTGTGTGCCCAGCCTCCTCGTTCGCAGATCAGGAGACAGACGCGTCCAGAGGTCCCCCAGCCAAGTGCAGAGCTCATGACCCGGGTCTGCCGGTGGCGGGAGGCGTCCTTCCCTACTCCCGTCCCGCCATGCTGCCTGCCTCTGGAGGGGGACGGCCCGAGCCCCTGGCCAGAGGGCCCACCTCCGCGCCGCCTCGCTCCTTTCCCAGGCAGTGACTGCCAGAGGCCAGTGAGCGACTGAAGGGAGACGGCCCGTCTCGAACAGCTTCCCCGTCGAGCTGACCATCAGCTCGGGGCTGGAGGCCCCCACTGCTCCTACAAGAAGGCAGCGCACCAGAACAAGGTTTATTAATGGGAGGAAACGGTACAACTCCCTCAATCTTTTCCTTTTGCCAAGAGGCCTCTTCCTCAAAGTCAACCGCCAAAGCCACTTCAGAAAGTTACCGCCCAAAATGCGTACTCATTCATGCCCCCAGCAGCTCCGGCTGAGCCCCTGCAGCCTGCACTCGCGCCCTGCGCTCTGCTCCGCGGTTCCCTGGCAGCCGGGCGGGCCTCACACCCAGCCCTCAGCCCTCAGCCCTCAGCCTGCCGGGGTGCGAACAAGCTGCTTTCTGCTGCAGCAGCTCCCCCTGCAATATCAGTATGACCTCGGGTCCCCAGAGGCCAGCTGGAAGCCAAGAAACCAGCCAGCCTATTCATGCCGACAGCTGATGGAAAACGGCACTGTGGGAGAGGAAGTGATTTTTGGTTCCCTGAGCAGAACGTGCGAGACTGGGCCTCTTGTCAGGACACGCCCCGGTCCCAACAGCAGGCTCTTCTCGCAGGTCTCAGGGCGCCGTGGGTGTGGCTTCCCGGACCGGGTATTTGGAGTTCAGACTCAGGTATACTCTGTGAGGGCTCTTTTTAAGAATGATTAGAAGTATAAAGACTGGAGCTAAAAACAGATTCTGGTCTTATAGGAGTGAATTATTTGCATGATTTCATCTCTTTTAAGAATCACCATTAACATCAATTCTGTTCGTTATATTTTTCCAGGAAACTTTTGGCGAAGTGCATGCATGTGCACGCACACACACTCAAATCACAACTACCACCAGCATCTGTTACCACTGTGAGCCCTACACACAGCTGGGTGTCTGGAGACCTGTTCCCGGGTCCCAGACACTGGCCCTGTGACCCCAGCTCACCCCTCAGAGCCTCCAACCCATTAGTGTCAGGCCCCAGCCTCCTGCCACTCACTCGGAGTATCAGGAGAGACCGGAGGTGAGCACGCTCCCTCATGCACGGTAGGGGCTGCACCCAAGGGGGAGACCTAAAGAAGTACCCACCAGCAAGACAGCCAGTGGGGAGCGTGGGGAGGCTGGTTCTCTCCCGCCCACACCCACCTTGCCGCAGAAAAGCCCCAAGAGTCTGTGTTGGCATCTGGGCTGTTTCAAACTGATGGAGTTACACTGTCCCTGCCGCCTGCCCTCTCGGAATGCAAGGGTCTCGTTAGGAAGAAAGCCCTGGCACGCCTCCACCACGGGGTCGGGGGGGCGGTGGAAACGCCAGGTGCCACTCGTCTGCACCACCACCGTCCAAGGCGGGGGGCCCGAGGGATGGCAGAGCCTCTGCTCGTACACAGCTTCCATCTTTCAGTCCAAAAAGGGAGCACATCAGACCACAAATCCAGGTTCCAGTCTCCCGTGTGCCTCACGGGGATGAGCACCACGCTGGGCGCTTGGCTGCGGGACCCGGCAGTGCCCAGGCAGGAGCCGCAGCACCGAGGTGCTGGACAGCGTAGCCCAGGTGACACAGTTAGACGCTGGGGACCCAGCTCTGCCCTGGGCTCCATCCAGAAGGCTGCGCAGGGGTGGCAGCCTGCTGGCTGTCAGCCAATGCAGGTGCCAGGCAACCAGCATCCACAGAGGCCCCCCACTCTGCCTCCCGGACTTGGTCATGAGCTCAGAGCACCACATGTGGATGAAACCTAAATCCCCCAAAAGAACAGGAAGACTGTTACTCCACTTATTGCTGTCACTGGGCTCCGCGGGACTGTGTCCTCCGTGGATTCCGGTTGGCCCTCCCAGCGGGCCTTGCTCTAACTTTAGACTTCCTTTCTGACCCTCGCTCTCCACTCCAGAGTCCTGGAAAATCAGGGTCTTCCCGGGTGCAAAATACATCCACCTCCTTCCCAACCTTAAGCCACTTCAGGGACAACCCTAATCCAGTCTCCTCAAAATCAGTTATGGGTGTGGTCCTCTGGGGCAAAATTCCTGTCTGGGGACTTGGGAAACCTAGAAATCGAGTTATTTGCTTCCGAAATGCAATGGTGGCCAGGCCCATTCCAGAGGGGAGAAATGGGGGGGAAAGGGGGTCCCAAGCAAGTCCGAAACCCCACAGGGCAAACGCCATTAGAATCCAAGTTCTGAGAGTCACCTGTGGATCTGTGGATGGGTGGCTCATCCTCCGGCATGCGGGAGCAGCAGCCCCACCCCTCCAAGCGCTGGGGCGGCGGGGTGCTCTCCTTGAGTGCTGGGCACTGGGGCTGAAGGCCCGCTCCCTCCCACACCCCCGCAGAAGCCCTCTGTTGGCCCCCAGACATCCCTGCTGTCCTGTGCTCTGCATCCACCCTCTGCCTTTGGAGTCATTTTCCTCTGTTTTGCCACACCACGTCCCTTTTGGTCCAGGCCGGCAGGGCTGCTGCTCACACAAAATCCTCAAACAACCCTGTTGGTTTTCCGTGCAGTTCAAGGGAGTCTAAGACGCCAGACCACAGGTGGCGTCCAGGTCTCTCCTGGATAACTGTGTTTCCATACCTGACTTCCCTGACAGCCTCACCCCTGTACAGAGCCCTGTTCTCTGGAATTCACCTCCCGAGAGCTCAGGGAGGGCCCTCATCTCAGAGCACCCTACCTGGATGGCTGAGAACTTAACGGTTCCGTCCTCAGCTTAACCCTTTCTTTCACACTTCACCACAAGACGCAAAAGGAGAAACTAGGCCACACCATCCACATTTAGCTTGGAAATCTCAGCTAAATATTCAAGTCTGTCACCTACAGGTTCTGCTTCCATCAGTCATCAGGACACAATTTTGCTGAGTTCTCTGCCACCTTAGAATAGGCGTCACCACAAGCACCTTTAATGCCCACAGTCTGCTTATGAGGATATATGCATTCTCTAAGACCATACAGTCTTCCTCTACAACTCCCTTCACAGGAAACTGGGCTGCCTCTGTCAACGGCCATTCCAAATCTATTTCCATATTTTTAATAACAGGACTCTACTTTCCAAGACCAAAACCTGTCTTAGTTTGCCAGGGCTCCGCTAACAAATGCCACACCCTGGATGGCTGAAACTAAAGAATTGATGGCTCGCAGATTTGGAGGCTGGAAGCCAAAATCGAGGTGTGGTCAAGGCCGTGCTTTCTCCAAAGCCTGTGGCGTTCTGGCGATGGCATGCGCTGTCACAGGGTGTGCCCTCTCACTGCTACCTCTCCTGACATCTGCATCTGGACTCCCCCAGCGTGCCAGGCCTCTGGTCGTGTGGCTTCAGGCCCACCCTGGGATCTCGGAAGATCCCAGTCACAAATGAGTCCACACTAAACTAGCAGCACCTTCTTCAAAGGTCCTGCAGACAGGTTCGCCCCTCAGGCCCGGGGCTGAGGATGTGGCCATGTCTTCATGGGAGGCGTGATTCAATCCCCAAGGGCCTCCAAGTATTTCTTTTCAATTTGGGCTACAAAACCGGGAGCACTAATCCACGAGGTTCACCAGTGCCATTTGCAGCCCTTTACCATCTGTCCGTGGCCTCCCTCAGCCTTGGTTCTGCCTGGCCATACAAAACAACTTGCAACCCCCCACATCCTGGGAATGCCCTTTGTGCCCGCTCCAGCCTGGGCCCGGCCGCCAGCGTTCACTTCCTGGCTCTGCCCCTTTTCACTGTGCAACTCAGACAGTTTCCTCCCAGCTCTGGGCCTTGGGCTCCTCATCTGAATTCCGGAGGTAAACCTGGTACCTCAGAGGGCAGCTAAAGTGAATGAGGTAATAATACACGCACAGTGCTTAGCCCAGGGCCTGACACAGTGCACTCCATAAATATTAGCCATTATCACCACAAAGCTGTTAACTCCACTCTCACAGCTTTTTGTTATCCCTCAAGACCTGGGTCACCTCATCCAGGAAGCCGTCAAAGGTCCCCCAGAGCCAGGGTCAAATGCTGGCAGCTAGCTCTGAGAGCCTTATCCTCTCAGCGTTTGCTTCCTGATCTGTAATCCGTCCTCTGACAAGATTTTGTCAGGATAAAAGAAAAAACTTTTTAAAAGAAATAATAACAGTTAACATTTAAGTGCTTTTACTTAAATCATCTCATTTAATCCTCACAGCAATTCCCACTAGGTAACAACATTACCAGCCATACTGTCCAGATAAGGAACATAAATGTAGAGCCCCCAACCGAGGCCACAAGCCCATTTCCAGGCCTGCAGCCTGCCAGTGGGCACCCACCCCCAGAGCTGCATGGCCTCTCCTGCAGCTCACCTGGAAAGGAGGCCCACGGATGAGCTGGGGCCTGATGCTTTACATGAAAACAAAAGCAAAGCAAACCCAGGATGGGGCTTCCACTCTTCTTTCTAGACCAACAACATTAAAGCAGCACTGGCCTCACCGCTCCACTGGACAGCTCATGCTCAACCCTCTGGCACATTCCTTCCCTGTCCAGGGAGGTAAATTCAGATTTCGTATACAGACTATTAAAGCTACTGACAGTTTTTGGCTTGCTGGGGCATCTTTCTTATGCCGGCTTGGTGGTTCTGCTTTGGAACATTTTAAAATACCATCATAATCATCTTGTCACTCAATGGTTTCATTCCAGTCCTTTCTTCAAGCAGAATCTGTATTCTGAAGGTGCAAACACAGAAATGGCAAGTCCCCAGAAGCTGAGTCTGGGGTTACTTCCCACGGGGTCTTCAGCCAGCTTTGGGGGCTGGGGAGCAGTGTAGCCTCTCAAGATAAGAACCATCAAAACAGAAAGAAGCAACTGTCGCTCTTTCTCCACGTAAACCCACGGTTCCTAGGGGAGTAGAGCCCCTGGGGACGGGGACGGCGGCGGGCTGGGAAAACACACAGGCAGCACGGGGAGGGAAGGCAGGGTCCCAGCAGGGACACGAGAAAGCTGGGGGGACAAGAGGCCTGAATGGGGATGCACCATCCTGTGTGTCAAGCCTGGCCCGGAAGGAAAGAACGAGGTAGAGACACCGCAGGAAGGAGGAGGGCTCCCCACCGGCAAAGCCAGCAGAAGAGAACCCCGGACTTGTCTGACTTACCAGCTGGGGGAGCTCCAATGGGCTCCAGCTTCTCATCCCGGGGGACAGAGCCAGTGCTTGGTGAGGGCCTGGGCCCCCCTTCCTTCACTGCATGACCCAGCGCCCCTTGCCGGCCTCGTCTATCCTGCACAGGTGCGTCGTGTGGACAAAGTGAGGGCTGCATGCAGGACACCCACAAGGTCGCCTCAGTGCCCCCCTGCTGCCCAGCGGGCGCAAGGCCACTCCCAGAGGTCGGCTCCAGGGCACACTAGCATATTCTCTTCCCACTTCCTCCCAGTTGACTTCTGTTCCCAGTTCACAGGGGCAGCACCTCTGTCTGGTATCCCCTCAGCAGTCCAGCACCTGTGCTCTTGACCTCTAATTCTAAGTCACGCCACTATTTCCAACATTTCTCTCACTCCAGACACCACCGTCTCTAACCTGATTCCCGGACGCTGGCCTCCAGGAGCAAGCCCATCGGGCCTGAGGCTGCAGGGTCCCTCCCGGCAGCCCAGGGCAGTGAGACAAATGCAGGCTTTGAAGCCAGGTGGCCGTGCCCAGCTGGCTCATCACACACCCGCTGGGAACAGGGTCCTCTTCCTCTTCCAGCCTCATTCTTGTCACCTTCAGCGAGGTCAGCAGCCCCACCCGCCTCATGGGGCCGGGGAAACCTGACCCGGGCTGGGCACGCAGCTGCCCTTCCTGAAAGCACAGCACTGTGCCCGCCCCCCTCACCACTGTGCCCTCCTTGCCCTCCCGACCAGCCTTCCGTCTCCACTCCTCCACTCGGCTGTCCCAGCCCCCTCCTCAAACACACCAGCATCAGTGGGCTGGGAACACGGCCCTTTTCAGCCTGTCCCTCCAGGTGTGCAGACTTTCCAGAGACCTTGTTTTCCCTGGCCACTGCTCCTGGTTCTTCTGACATGGAAGGTTCTCTCGGCCTGTTCTGGGTTCCCTGGGCTCCTGGCTAAACTCACGCAGAGAAGGGCCCGGCTTACACAGCAGGGACTGCCCCCAAGCCAACTAACGCTTTCTGGTTCAGGTAATGCTCCTCGTGAAAGAGCCGTTAGGCCTGGCGTGGCCTTCTCTCCCTCGGTGGTTCTTAGCACAGGGTCCCTGGGCTGGCAACATTGGGGTCACCTGTGAAGCCATAAGACCCGCAGTCTTGGGCCCGACCCCAGATCCCCGGAATCAGAGGCTGAGGAGGGGCAGGGGGTGGACAGTGCTCTGTGTTTCCTCGAGCCTTCCAGGGCGCTCCCACACCTGCCGACAGCCGGGAACCAGTGCTCGGCAGAACCCTCTGAATTCTGGCTGCTTCCCTGTCCAGGTGCTGCCCCTCCAGCCCACCCTCCACGCCCCTCCTGAAACTGCACCCACACAGCGCAGGGGTGGGGGGCTCACCAGGCCCCACCCACTCGCAGAAGGGAGCTCTGCCTTGGCTGACCAGGTGACCATGCTAGTGGCCACAGAGCTCCCTGGAGGCTTCTATAAACCTCCCCAGAC
>PVKY010003610.1:0-21186 GCA_004027775.1 Bradypus variegatus
GACCTTCTCAGGCCCCTCCCCGCTCTGTGAGGGCAGGCTGAGGGGTTGGGGAGTGTAGATGTGTCCAAGGCTGGGACCCTGAGGGGTGGGTGCATGGTGGAAAGGGGAGGGCAGCTGCTGCTGAAAACTCACTTCTGCTGCTGCTCCATCACTCCAGACTCCCTCTACGGAACTGCAGCGCGGCCCTAGGGCCCCCGCCTTTCCTTTTCCATCTCCTTGGGAGAGAGGAATCTGTACCCCAGCCCCTTCCGCTAGCTGCTAGGGGCAGGGAAGGCGGGCTGACTCCCATGGGAGAGGAGCAGGAGCAGTCAGGCACACAGGGCACGTAGCCGGGCACACGGAGCAGCTTTCTGTTCCCGGCCTCAAGGCCTCAGTCCAAACCTAGGCCCTGGCCGGCCCCTCGCAGGCTCCCCAGGGTCTACCCGCCCTAAGAAGGCTGGCAAGGGCTTGCAGGGTCCCGGTCCCCAGGTCCTCAGTGCATCCAACCCACCAGTGCTGGCTCAGGCACTGCTCCTGGGAGCCTGCCTCTCCTTCACCTGCTGCCCCCGCCCACCTCCACCCCTCCCAGCTGCCCTGCCTCTCCTGCTGTAAATTAACTCCTACCGCCTGGCTCCATTTGTACGTGTTTCATCTGCCTCTGAGTACTCTGGAAACAACCACTTTATACCTAAAATGTCCAGGCTTTGCTAAATAAAAAGACGCTGCAGGAGGAAAAGGGAAAAGGAAGGAAGGAAAACACCTGAGCATGGACAATTGCATCAAGCTCACAGAAGGTGGCCTATTGTCTGCCGATGACAAATCAACAGGCATTAACAATTACACGTACCGAGCTTCCCCTGTGCCAGGCATTGTTCCGAAGGGATGTGTATTACTGATTTAACACGCAAAACAACCCCCTCCCCCACCCACGAAGAAGGTACTAAATAACCCCCATTTTACAGGCAGAGAGAGGCTGAAAACTTGCCTGAGGTCACACAGCTGGCAGGCAGGGGGTCTGGGGTTTAAACACGGGCAACCTGGTCTAGAGTCTGCACACCCAACCCCTGTCCACACAGGCTCGAGAATGCACTGGGCACCACAGTGTGCTGGGTGCCCACTGGGGAGTCTGGAAAGGGTGCTGGAGGACAGGCAGGGGGTGGGAAGCCCATCGCGGAGGATCCCACTCAGCTCTCGCCTCTTCCAGACCATTCTCCATTCAGTCCCTCCTTCCCCTCAAGATACCCCCAAGAATCACCCAGGGCTTCCCCCAGAGGTTCCTGACAGCTGCATGTGACCTCCACTGTCCCCCATCCTTCCCCCCAGCTGAAGAGACAGTTGGGTTCAGTGTAACCCACACATGCTTTGGACACTGACACACCAGAGTCCAAATGTGGTGTTGTCACTTACCTACTGAGTGTCCTGGGGCAGGTACTTAACCTCTCAGAGCCTCAGTTTCTCCATCTGTAAAGTGCGGTGACAGTCATGCTACTTTCCTCACAGTAGGTGACAGGCCTGGCACCTGGGGATGTCCCTATAGTGTTAGTCCCTGCCCAGGTGACAACCCTTGATCTGGTTTGGAGTTAGATGGGAGAGGATCCACCAGATTCCCTGGGAGCCTGTTAGAAATGCAGGACCTCAGGCCCCAGCCCCGCCCTCCTGAATCAGAATCTGTGTTTCCACAAGATCTTCAGGTGGTCCTTGCAGCTCTACTGGCCTGGCCACCTGTCTCCACACACAAGAACTAGTGACAGGTGGGAGAAGGCAGCAGGGAAGTACAGGTCCCAGGTAGAGGGAGAGTCTTAGGGAATAGACAGGGCCTTTCTGAGCTCCACAGTTAAAATGAGCAAACAGCTGGGACACTCAGGCCCAGGAGCAAAGGGGGCCACCAGAGTGCTACGCTCTGCCTGCTCACTCAGACTGGGGTTCTGCCCAGGGCAGAAGGTGGAAATAGTCAAGGTCTGTGGGGAAACTGCCGGAAGCTGGTATAGTTTGGGAAACTGAACCAGACTGGCCATGTAAGACACAGCCACACACACACACACACACACACACACACACACACACACACATACACACACACACCATCACATGCACCCCATCCAGGACTTGCCTGCCCAAAGAACAGTTCCAGCAGAGAGCAGGAAGCCTTGGGGACAGGGTGGGTACCTGTGCACACGGGCCTGTGTGTTCCACAGGAGGCTGGGGGTGCTGAAGTCTTCTGCCCCAAAGTAGGCCCAGGAGCCCACTCTTTCCTCCATACTGCTTTGCCTCTCACCCTCCCTCCCTCTCAACTGCCTAAACCCCAAATCTATCTGAGCAACAAGAAACCCAAGTCCTGTTCACCTGAGATTGGCAAAGACCCAATTTTAATCGGTCACCTACAACAGGCCTGGTGAACTACCCCACCCCCTGCACCCGCTCACACAGAACAGTGGCAGAGCCCACCCTTTCCCCTACTGTACGGCTTCGGGAGAGATGGAGTCGGCTCTCACCTCTTTACCCCCATCTTCAGTTCAGGAACACACAGCCTATTGACCTCTTTTACCACCATGGGCTGGACTGCTATGGACCCCCAGGTTCGCACGGGCTCAAAAAAAAAAAAAACCCTAAAACATGGAGCCAGAACCCCAAGCGGGACTAGAATGCCCAAGAACCATCAGCTAGAGGGTCAGCTGTGGCCATAGGGTGTGTGATTTCACAGGGTACTGGAAAGGCCCTCAGCCCCAAAATATCTCCCCTCTGGGTCCGGAAATCCCTCTCAACCCCGAGACTCACAGCCAGGAGAGGCCTCCACCAGAAGCCCTCATCAGCTCACACTCCCGGGAGCGGCAGCTGACAGCTGGGCTGAGAGTGGCGAAAGGTGGGCCAGGCGAGGGTGGGTGCTGGGGCCAAAAGGGGGGTGCTGAAAGCCAGTGACATCATCTTGCCAGGGCTGCCTGCCTATGAGCTCCCACCCAGAAGGGGGCACTCGGCCCTCCCAACACCCCCAGAGGGCTGATCCCCAAGAAACCAGCCCCTCGTGGCCAGGGAGGCCGTGTCCGGCAAAGGAGGAAGCTTTAGGGGGCCCCCTCCCGTCCACACCAGGGGAAATCAAGTCCTGCCCCAATGGTCCCTTTGAGGAAGCCAAAGTGCTGGACCCAGGAAGGGGTGGGAGGGAGCCCTGAAAGAAGGGAGGTGGGGCAGCAGGAGGGGGAATTAACCAGGTTCCAAAATAGCACAGTTGGTTCTGCCTCACTTCACCCTGTGCAATGTCTGGCAGCTTCTGCTTTCAGTCTGACTCACGCCTGTTGGGGGCAGGACAGGGTGGCCAGTGCAGACAGAGGCCAGTGGGCAGCCAGGAGCAGTGGCCCAGGAACCCCAGGCCGAGGGGCAGCTCTCCCTTCACTACACGCAGCTACCCTGTCGGGCCTCGACCAGGCCCCACCGCTGGGCCGGGCTTCTGGGCACAGCCACCAGGGGTACGCGTGGATCAGCCCGAATGTCGCTGAGCTCCAGGGGGCTCCCTTCCTGGGCCCCAGCCCAGCCTAAAGCCCTCCCAGGGCTCCCCAGTGATGCCAGCTGCTGCAGACTCCACACCCAGATTAGCTCCCTCCAGGTACAGGAGGGCCTGCCTCCCTGTCAAGGAAGCCAGAGGATCCCCTTCCCACCACCTCCCCCAGAGAGGAAACGACCTCCTACAGCAATGCTCCCACCACGGCCAGCAGAGTGAGCCACCCTCCACCTACCTGCCCCCTGCCCCACGCAGGTATGAGGGGACAAAGAAGACCTTACTCTCAAAATTCACACACAGGCACACTCACCCCATTTTCTTTTCTTTTTTTACTGGTCCTAAACACCACAAGAAGCACAGGAAACAAGGGCCCTGGGGCTGGGTTTTTGGAGGGGTGGACAGCAGTAACTCGGCTCTCCCCCTTTTGTTACCTTCCACCCATCTTATCTCCGTGTCCTCCTGCGTCCCCAGCTCCCAGGCTCGGAGCTGCTCCTCTCTCCCTCCCCAGGGGTGAGCCTTCAGCAGCGGGGCCTGCAGCCACCGCCTTCTCTCTCCTCCCTGGATCCGAAGATGCTTCAGCTCAAACCTGAGCACCGGACGGAAATCCTCACCATAAACCCCACCTTTCAGCCCTGGTACAACTCCTCTTTCCCCTCTGCAGCCCTCACGCCAACACACTTGCCCCGAATAACTGAAGTGGGGGTGGAGGCACAATAGATGTTCACTTGGGCGAGGACGGCCCTGCCAGCCAGGTGGGAGATCAATGCTTCTGTAAGCAGCGGGGAGGAAGGCAAGGTAAGGAGGCTGGCCCGTACCAGCAGACACAACTCACGTCCCCACTAACCCCAAACACACACCCAACCAAATCTGGTTTGGAAGTGAAAACATTAAGGGGCAAGGCTGTGGGCTGCGGCTGGAGAGATGAGTCAAAGTGCTTTTGGCATGCCTCCAGGTAGCCAAATAAGGGCCCTGGGGTTTTCAGGGTGAGTACGCTGGCCAGACCCGGCATCTGCCCCATCCTTGTCTTGCATCCTTCCCCCGCCATCCCCCACATCAGAAGGCCTCACCCACACACCACTGCCATCTTTTAACCTTTCCCGCTCTCTTGGCCCCATAAGGCATGAGACCTGTAGCGTGGGGCTGGGAGGCCTGCGGGCAGGAGTGGGAAGCGTCTAGAGGGACGAGGCCCCTCTCTAGGAAGTAGGTATTGGGCAGAGCCTTCACCAGGGACAAAGAAGGGTGCCCTTGAATACACTGACACAGCCCATTGCCCCGTGAACTGCGCACAGCAGGACACTAGAAGGCGCAGTTCCCAACTGACTAAGGCAGCCATGTGGCAGCCTTTTGCGCTAGTGGTCCCAGTAGGGGAAGAGGGGCAGTGAGAGGAAGGAAAAGGAACTCAGAAAACCCACTACAATCACAGTCTCAGGATGCTGGGGCTGGGAGGGGCCTGGGAGGCGGCTCCAGGCTGTGAGCCACCCAGCAGGTCTGTGATGTCACCTTCTAGGAGAGGAAGCAGCACAGAGAAGTTGGCTGGCCTCGAGCAAGGCAAGAAAGGGCCAGCCAGTGTCTGGCTTGTGGTAAGCACCCCATTCGTGTTTGGTCCCTTCCCTCTGCTGAGGGCTCCTGGAGGGACTCTGACAGCTTCCTCTTTTAATCCTCAGCCTCCGACACATAGTAGGTGCTCCTTAAATCTGTACTGAATGCAGTGAATGTGGTCCTGGTGACTGTCCTCTCAGAGCAGCTGGGAGGTGGCAGCTTCTTGGATACAAGGGAAAGGCAGCTCTGAGAAGACAGCTTGGCAAGAGGCACACTCCAAGGGACTGGCCGGACCACCAGCTTGGGGTGTCGAGCACAGGGGCCGTCGGTACCCAGCCACAACCCTGGATGCCCACAGTCCTGGGCACGTCCAGCTGCCAGCATCTGCATCTCAGCCGGTCAGCTTGCTCTGGCCACCAGAGCCAGCAGAGTTAGCCACCCCACCCCCAGCAGCCCTTAACTGAAGACTGATGGGAGTTGGTGAATAAATACCCAGTTCCCTCAGCCTGCCTCCACTGGGAGCTCTAAAGCATGCTCTACAGAGGTTCCCAGTGGGATCAAGCCTTAGATGCCCACAGCAGTTACCTGCTCATTAATGCACATTTTCTTGGCTTCCTTCCCTTCCCTGTCTCACTTCCCCACTCCACTGATGGTGCTTCCTGGGGTAACTTTCCAAGTAGACTACTTGCATTTATATCCTTGTCCAGCTGATGGGCCTGAGAGGGCAGTTTGGACCTGAAATTGAGCAGCCAACTCTAAAGCTTAGAAAGAAAGAGCAATAAAAGGGTCAGAGTAAAATGGGGAGCTGGTCCACCCTGTGGGGAAGCTGGAGGCAGGGGTGTAAGAGCCCAATCACTGGGGGAAGACTGGCCAAGCTGGATGCAATGGCTAAGCAAATACCTAGAACTTTCCTACCTGTAGGAAGGCAAGACTGCCCTCAGGAGCAGAGTTGGGAAGGTGGAGGGAAGAAACAAGGATGTGTTGGGGTTGCAAGTTATGTGGAGAAGAAACCACCAGATGGAAGCTGGTGATGGCAACATTAGGATACTGGTGGCAAATGCTAATAGGACTAGAAGATGCTCCTAGAATAGAACTATAGAACTCCAGCATTCCAGAACCTGGGTCCTCTTGGCAAAGGGGTAGGTTATTTCTGTTTCATTCAAATAACACAGCTACCATGTTCCACACTCAGAATTAGGCACTGGGTACACATAGGGAGGCCATTAGATTCAACATTAAGAGCATGCATGTGGAAGAAGGTAGAGCTGACTCCCAGATCTGTCACTTACTCTGCTGTGTGACCTTGAGCAACTTACTTAACTTCACTGGGTCTCAATATCCTCATGTGTAAAATGTGGATAACTAAGTCCATCTTAGAGAGTTGCTACAAAGATGAAATGTAAAGCACCTAACATACCTCCTGACACTGAGGTACTCAATAAATACTTGATGGGTGCATGGCTGGATGGATGAAGGACGGACATTGGGTGGATACAATGAGTGGGCAGATGGACAGATGGATGATGGATACATGCATGCATGGAAAAATGGATGTCTGAAAAGGAGACAGTAGTTGTCTGCAAAGAGCCCACAGTCTGGTTCAAAATTCCTTTTTGCTAAATTGTAAACAATAAAAAGGGATACCCAGCGTCCCCTAATTTATGTTATGTAAATCTGTATTTCCATTTACCAGCTTGACAAATGCAAAGTAAGATCCCTCCTAATAAGCCTTAGCAACATTACTGGGGAGGGTTGTTCCCTGAAAGATGCAGAGGGCTGTATCCAAACAGGGATACAGAGGTGAATAAGACAGTCCCCGTCCTCAAGGTACTCGCTACGAAGTTCAGAAAAAAGCATCATTACCTGATATTATATGTCGTACTGCTTTTCCTACTCTGACTACTACCACTATTACTACTACTAATAAAACTATATTGAACCCTTACCATTTGTCAGTGACTGTTTCCAAGAGCCTTACTAAGTGTTAATTCATTTACCTTCCCAACAACACTGTGAAGTAGGAATTATTTGTGTGCCTATTTTGCAGATGAGAAACCGAGGCATAGAGAAGTTATGCTGTCTGGTTTTCTCAGAGTGCGAGCTCCCTGAGGGCTGTCCCAGGTTTTCCCTTTCTCAGCACCTCCCCTCAGGGCCTCAGACACACCTCTTCTGGGCTCTGCCACATGTCACACCCACCATGCTCAAAGTGCCCACTTTCTGGGCCTTCGGTGAGCGTGCGTTGGCTGGCTGAGGGGGGAAAGGGGATGGTATAAACAGAGGAAGGCGAGCCCAAGCAGAGTGGGGAAGGGAACAAGGCTCCAGGGTGAGGTAAAAAGCGAGCTGGCCTCAGTGTGCCCTGCTAGCTTCTCTCTTCTCCACCTGTCCCCATGGCCCAGGCCCGGCATGTCACAATCCTGTGGTCACTGCAGAAAACCCTACCCCTTTGCCAAGAGGGCTGAGGCGGCACTAACGGAGGGTGTCAGGCCTCATGCCCTGGAGGGACAGTGGTAAAGGAGGGTCGGGAGAGAGAAGAGGGGCCTTCAGAGTGGATAAGTCAAGCCCAGACAGTGAAGAACGGGGCAGACCCCAGAAGGGTCGTGGAGGGGCCTGAGCACTAGGCAAAGGCGGGGCCCTTCAGAGCCTAGAGCTGGGCTGCCCCCTCAGCAGGCTCACCAGGCCGGCCTCCGAGGGCCCTTCAGGCGCGAAACCCGAGGAGATGGGGCAGCTCAGGCTGGACGCTCAGAACAGAGGCAACAGGAGAACTCATCACCCCCACCCCCTGGGGGGGCCTCAGTGGGAGAAGGCAGACTTCCCAGGAGGAAGAAGGAGGAGGACCCCCAGCCCTGGCCACACCTTACCTCTACATTCCTATGCCCTCCCAGGAGTCACAGGGGATACACAGTGCAGATGACACAGGGAAACTGAGGCACAGAGCCTGCCCTCCAGCTCTGGAGATCTGCTCTGTCTGCTCCAGCCAACACTGTCTTTGAAGATTAAACATACTTCTTGCAAGCAATCAGGGACTCCAGAACCTACCATAGGCCCCTTCCACCCTGGGGACACACACTTGCCAGAAAGAGGCCTGCCTTCCTCCCCAAAGTTGGGCTGTGGAAAAGGGGGCTGTGCTGTTTCCCAAGCCCTGGAGGTTAGGCAGGAAACACATTAAGTGGCTCAGAGCAAGGACTCTGGACCTGAGGCTGCCTGGGTTTGAACCCCAGCTCTGCCACTGAGTTATATGACTCTCTATGCCTCAGTTTCCTCAGCTGTGAACTGGAAATGATGCTCCCTGCTCTTGAACCTCACAGCTGATGTGAAAAACACATTTATTCATTTGGCTTCTCATGCATCTGAATAGTCCCGGTCCCTTCACTCTGGACATTCACACCCTAAACCAAGTCCTCCCTCGTCCTCACTGGGGCCCTGACGGGGGTGCTGAGGAGCTGACAGAGTCATGGCTGTTGATAAAGGTGGTGCCAGGCCCACGTTGGGCATGGAGCCCAGGCATACAATGGGGCTGTGTGTGCACCCGGCGTTACCCTGGAGCAGAGCTGGGCAGGCCGGCATCTGGGGTCAGGCCAGGAATTCAATTCCCTGGAGAGAGCCTCCCACCCCCTCGCAGGCAGCACGGCCCTATCCAGGGGCAAGCAAGCCCTGCCCATGCCCCCCCAAGCCCTGGGAGTGGACTGGGTACGTGCCCTGGTGGCGGGCACTGGGGAATGGGGACTTCTGAGCCCAGCCTCCTGTGCCCAGGCATTTTGGAAACATTACGTAATCTGGGCCGCAGCCTCTACAGGGGGCGAAGGGAAGGCAAAGTCTGCAGGGGCCAGGAGAAGATGCAAAAGAGGTCTGGCTGCGACCCCCTTCCCAACAGAGGGCCCACCTCCCCAGCTTGCCAGGGCCCTGGGCTTAGCACAGGTTTTCTGAGGCACCCAGGACATCTGGTCACCCTGCCTACACCAGGACCCCGGGGTGCCTGAAGAGAGCCAGCTCAGTCCCCAGGGGAATGAGTCATCAGTCTGCTGCAGCCAGGACGGCAGGGTGGACAGTGGGCAGGTGGAGCCTCTCCTCTGCCCTCACTGGCTGGAAAACCACTCAGTGAGGCTGGCATCGGGAACCAACCCCAGCACCACAACCGGGGCCTCCGAGGGCCACTTCCTCTGGTCCCAGGGCTGCAAGGACCCAACACCCTCCTGGTCTCAACACCAACTCCTCTAGCTGCAAGGCCAGCCCTGCCCACACACCTAGACTCTGTCCCCTACCCCCCAAAACAGGCCTCTGAGAGGGGTGTCTGACTGCGGTCAAGGGCAGCCACTTAGCCCTGAGGGAGACACAGGTTCTGAGGCAAGGAGGAGGGGAGAACACGGGGCTCCTGGTGAGTAGCAAGGGAAGGGAGAAAGCCAGGCCATCTCCACCTCGGACGACAGGCCCTGGGCTTTGCAGCCTAAATGGGGAGGGGCCGCTCTGCACGAATCACTTTCGGTCTGAGCCCAGCAAACATGGGCGACAGGAGATAACTGACCTGGCTCCCCCGCGGCTGGAGTCTGCACTCACAGCCCCACACCCACTCCTAACCACACAAATGCCGCCCACATGCCCAGAAGGTCACACAGAGAAGTCCCGGCAGCAGCCCCAGCTCGGTGGACACAGTCGGGTGGCTGCCCACCTCCTCACCCCCACCCACAGGCCCCACCCCTGCACCCCCAGCATCCTGCAGGTGCAGGTGGCACCAGGCCTTGGAGCGCCTCAGCTCCGACGGCTGGTGCCTGGGCAGGGGGAAAGGGTCTCCCAGGCTGGGCCCACTTTACCAAGCTCTTCACGTGGGGGGGCGGTGGGTTCAACCACCCACCCAGGGAGAGCTCTGCCTGCCTGAGAACAGAGTCCATGAAAGCCTGAAGGGACCTCCTGAAGCGGAGCCCATCACCCTCATTTTACAGATGCACAAACTGAGGCCCTGACTGGGAAGTGGGAAGTGTCTTTGTTTGAAGTTGTGGGCAAGAACGAGGCTGAACCTGGGACCCAGGGCTGGGGTAGCTTAAAGTCAGTCAAACAAAGCACGGGACGAAGCCAGGAAGGGGAGGGGTGCTGGCTGAGAAGGGGTGCCGAGGGGCTGGGATTTACCACCACACCAGCGGTACCACTTTCCCAGGATGCTGTACTGTTGCCATTTCATTCGATTGTTTCCAATTTCTTGAGCATGCGTAGCCCTGTGGCCAGGTGTAGCGCTGCCCGGTCTGCCCCACCCTCTCCTGTGAGACCTCAATTCTGAGGCTGAGCGTTGTCTTCAGGGTACCCACATCCGCACGCAGCCAGGCAGAGCAGCCCTGGAACCCCAGCCCCGGAGGAGCAGCTTGGCCTATCCCTGAGAGGGCAGGGAGGCAGCCCCACTGCGCCCCCACACCACCCCCGGCACCCGCCTGGCATCCTGTGCCTGCAGCCCGCAAGAGTCCCCCCCACACACACACAGGCCAGCCCACCTCCCCATGGTCAATGCCGAGTCAGAGGAGCACAGAACTCCAGCCGCGTCTGGGAAATCACCCACCAGAGACTGACATTGTTTTTAGCTGCAGAACTTTGATATGTAAAACAGGAGAATGTGGGGAAGGGGCAGGACCCCAACCACCTGCCTCCACTGGGGGGGCTCCTCCCACGCTCCCAGACCCTCCCCAAGGCACCCTCTGGGGTCCTGAGGAAGAGTTGGAAAACTGCGCTTCCGTCCAGCCTCGCCGTGCCACAGAAGCCCAGAAAAAGGAACGAAACTTGCTCGGGATCACCTAGGACCACAGCCCCTGCCCCTCCGAACTTCAACGCCAAGCCCTTCCCAAGACTCCCAAGTCAAAGGGACCCCAACTCTTATATGGGACAGGAACCCAGCAACCCCCTCCCAAAAAGGCCCATGGGTTCAGCTCCTGCCTTGCACCCAGCGCTGGGCAAGTGCCTCCTACACCTCATCAGCTTTCCGGCCTGGGTATTTAATCTCTGTTTTGTAGGTAAAGAAATGGGTGTTCGGAAAGGTTAAGTGACTCGTCCAGCGCACCCAACCAATAAGTGGCAAAGCCCACGCTCTAACCCACTTGTGTTTACTTCCAAATCATGCTCTTGACACTTCACTGCAGCCTTGCAGAAATATCCACCATCTTGATGCTGGCCTGGGTGTAACAATCCCTCTTCACCTCCTACCCAACTCACCCCAACAAGGTGGCACACACAGAGCTTCTCATTAATAATAATAATAATAATAATAATAATAATAATACCACCTCCCTATAATAGAGCATTTATTATTTCAGGCACTTCATACATTATTAACTTATTCAATCTTCAAAACATTATACTCCCATTCCCATCACACAGATGAGGAAAAGGAGGCACAGAGAGGTTGGAACTCATCCAAGGTCACACAGCCAGGAAATAGCAAAGCCAGGGCTTGACCACAGGCAGCCTGGCTCTAGAGCCTTCACTCCTAACCACTGTGCAACAACCCCCTCCCTGTAATGACTGCTGGCCCCTCTTTTAGTTGTGGCTATAAAAAAGAAGTGCCCTATATTGGGGCTTGACTCTTTACCCTGAGGCCTCTCTCTGCAGGGGTCAGAGACTGAATGGAATCCCTGAGGGCTGGACCTGGGAAAGCCCACCTGATGGGCACCTTCAGCTCATGATGTCCAGCTGGATGGCAACACCCACCCCCACCCCTCCACAGGAGCGGGAGCTGGAAGGATGAGCTCCTGGGAAAGATATGGGGCCCGAGCATGAATAGGATGTCCTCTGCGGGCTCAGCTTCAAGTGGCAGCAGGTGCAGAAAGTAGAAGGCTCTGTCCTTGCTCTCCTGCCAGAGGATCCAGTCCCCAGAAATGCCCAAAGGGGTCGCCCCTGCCGACCCCACCACCTTCAGTACTGGCTGCACCAGATGTTGGGGACACTTAGAAACAGGGCTAAAAATAGACTCTATGCTGCATCAGTGCTAAGAATAGCGCAGGCAAACAGCCCGCTGGGTAGGACACTCTCTGCCAGGGAGGCACTCCTTGCTCCCCCCTCCCACCCCGGCCTGTCAGACGGAGACCCCCACAGCCAGCAGAGGGCCCAGGGTATTTATGTCCCAACTGCCCGTGGGGACAGAGACGCCGGCATGCCCACCTGAGCTCTCCTCACTCAAGCCAGGTGGCTGGTCACCCTCCCCAAGGGTGGGTGTGCCAGTTTGGATGTATTATGTCCCCCAAAACGCCATGTTCTTTGATGCAATCTTGTGGGGATAGATGTATTAGTGTTGACTGGATTGGAATTCTTTGATTGTTTCCATGGAGATGTGACTCAATCAACTGTGAGTGCAACATCTGATTGGATAATTTCCATGGAGGTGTTACCCTGCCCATTCAGGGTGGGCATTAATTGTATCACTGGAGTCTTATAAAGGAATTCACAGACAGAAGGACCTCAGAGCAGCTCTGAGTGACATTCTGGAGAGCAACTAAAAGTGATATTTTGTAGCAGAGCTGCAGCTAAGAGAGGACAAAACGCCCCAACAGCAACGTTTTGGAGAATGCCATTTTGAAATGCAACCTGGGAGCAAAGGAAGAAGCCACGTGCCTTCCAAGCTAACAGAGGTTTTCCAGACGTCAAGACCATCCTTCAGTGAAGGTACTCTATTGATGCCTTACCTTGGACACTTTATGGCCTTAAGACTGTAACTGTGTAACCAAATAAACCCCCTTTATAAAAGCCAATCCATTTCTGGTATTTTGCAGAACAGCAGCATTAGCAAACCAGAGCAGTGGGGGATATCAAAGCGTGGGCAGGAGCGCCGTACCGGGGTGCCACGCACCTGAGTTCCTTTCTCAACTCAAACACCAAAGCCCAGCAGGAAGTGGGGGCAATCATGCCCCAACTCCCCTAATCTCAGGCCTCTCCCGTGAAAGGGCCCCAGCAACAGTCAGCCAGACTGGCCTCCACCTTGCAGGGGGGCAAGGATGCATCATCACCCCATTGCACGCTGGGAAGTAGGGTCACACTGCCGGCTACTGGAGTGGGCAGTGGACATGATGAAGCTGGTTCTCTCTTCTGTGCCCTCATTAGGTCCGAAGCCCATCACAGCCAGTCTCTCTTGTAATTCTCACGATAACCCTCTGAGGAAGGCACTGCTGTTATCCCCTTTTCACAGAGGAAGAAACTAATGATCAGGTATCAGTCACTGGTTCAAGCTCACAGAGCAGCGTGAATCCACAACTCACATTTTCAGCCCCAGTGGCTGTGCAACCTTGGATGAGAGGCTTAACCTCTCTGTGCCTTGGTTTTCTCATCTTTTATTAAAAGCCCAGCTTATCAGGTTATTATGATATTGTGAAAATTAAATTAGCAAACATACAAAAAGTACTTAGCCCAGTGCCTGGCATACAACTGATGCTCACTAAATATTACCCATCATTATCCACTACATTCTATGGGAACTCGTGCCGGGGTCTCTGGGCTCTGAGCTCCACAGGCTGGACATGACCCACTGCTCCCCGGAAATTGGGCCTCTGCCAATCAGGCCTCGGGCACTGCTACCCCCAACTCCACCTGGCAACATAGACCCCCAAACTGGGGCTCCTAGAGTACTCCATACAAAGGAGGGCTTGGAGGTTGGGGGTTCCCAGACCCAGGCCAGACCTGGGTCTCATCTTCTGAGGTCCCCGAAGGCAGCCCCCAACTCAGAGCTGGGGATACCCCCAGCCTACCCTAATAGGTCCCAGGCTTCTCCTCCCACTCCCCCAACTCCTCCTACTGTGTCAGGTCACGGGGTAGGAAGGCAAGGGGAAGGGGGTGCTCTCCAGCCAGGCAGCTGATGTCCTCATGACCTTACCCAGCGCTCCACCCCCCACCCCCCAGCCTTAGATACAATGGTAATAACCCACCCAAAGCTCTCCACAATTAATCACAGGATGGCATCACCACCCAGGAGCTGGCAGCTCAGGGATAGCATGCCCATTTTACAGGGGAAGAAAGTGAGGCTTCAACTGGGCCAAAGACTTGCCCCAGGGCAGGCAGTGGAAGGACTTCTGGCTCCTGGTCCCGGGCTCAGGGCTGAGAGCCAGGTCCCAGCCCAGGCCCACCACTGGCTAGGGCAGCAGAAGGGAGGGGAAGGCTCAGGACCCCCAGGGACCAAGGGGAAGGAAGGAAACAGCTGAGCCATGCCCCCTGGCCCTCACCCACAGTGACTTTAGATCCTGCAGCCCTGGGAAGAGGCTTTGGTGACCCTGAGTCTTCCTCCACCCACCCTGCCCCCAGCGAGGGGAAATGGGCACAGCCCTCACCCTGTGCCCCGAGACAACCCCACCCCAGCCCCCGATCTGGCGAGCCCAGGCACCTCCCTGCAGGCCTGGTCCTGCAGCCCTCTCCTGCCAGGGAGCTACCCCACCTCTCAAGAGGACTCTCCAGCTTGCAGACCCCTGACCCAACCCTTCACCCCATGCATTGTCTCCGCTCACTATCCCCACCCAACACCTCATCACCCAGCAAGCTCTCCCTGACCACCCCAGTCCACCTCTGCTGATCCCCGCCCTCCACACACACCCACTGCAGAAAGACCCACAGATTTGCCACACACCTGTCTAAGAATTGGGCCGGACTCCCCAGCCAGGCTGTCAGGTTTGCCAGGGACATGCACTCTGAACTCCAGCCTATGGTGCTGGGTCTTGCACCCAATAAGGTGCTCCATAAACACTGCAGAGGAGGGAGATAATCTCTAAGGCAGTGGCCCTCGATTTTTTTGACCATGACTCACAGAAAGAAATGTATTTTGCATTTCAACCCAAAACACACACACCACACACAAAAATTTTTTTAATAAAAAAATTGTATACAACAACACTTAGATACTATGGTATATTTGGGTTGTTACCTATTCTTTTCATTTTTAAAAAATTTCATTGAGACCCACTAAGTTGACATCATGGCTGGAGCAGGGAACAATTAGTGGATCTGCCCCAAGGTTTGGAAAAAGCACCCCTCTGAGGACGTCTATGCAGCCCAGCTCCCTGCCTGGTGTTCTCTCTTCCATGACAGATGCGTAACGAAAGCATCCATTTGTCAGGCACCTACTCCAGGCCAGGCCTGCGCTCAGCATTTCACTGCATTATCTCACGTCGTCCTCGCCATCACTCAAGAAGGTGAGGACTGCTGTTGTCCCCATTTTACAGGTAAGGAAACTGAGGCCAAAGGCCCGCAGTAAATGGCCCAGACAAATTCAAACCAAGTCTATCAGAATCTGGGGCCGCATTCAAATCACTGTGCCATACCAGGTGACTGGTCTTCAGCCCCTTTCTTAAATACTTGCACTGGCAGGAAGTTCACTCCCCAGGAAAGCTCGCTCCTACTCCATCTACTGAAGAGCCATTCTGCATCTTAACTGAATTCTTTATATTTGTTGGCTACTTGAGTGGCCATGGAACAGACAGAAGACAGGGCTCCAGGGCCACAGCCCGGGGGCGTGGGCAGCAGACCATCCCTTGCTCCCCCCTCTCTGCCCACCCGCTCCAGCCCCAGGGAAGCGGGTCTGCCCAGGGGCTGGGGGTGGGGGTGTGCCCAGGGACTGAAGCAGACCATTCTGCCATCCCTTGCTGACATCACTGCTTGGGGCAAGGCACTCGCCCCCTGTGGGCTCCCTCTGTTTTCCCATCTGTGAAATGGGGATGATAATGGCATCCACGTCATAAAGAGACTGTGAAGGTTCAAGGAGTTGATCCAGGTAAAGTACTTGGCACAGCACCTAGCATGGAGGCAGGCCCAGGAAACGTGAGCCATGGTGATTATTCCCAGTTCCAACTCCAACCCTTACTCTCGATAATACTCACCAGGTACCCTGGGCAGCTTTTTGCCATTTTGCACACAAAAAATGCTCCCAGAGAAAATGGTAACCTGTGCTGAGCATTCACTTACTGGGAGCGAGGCTCTGTTCTGTTTATCCTCATGATGAACCCATGAGGGAGGCACTGTAATTGTCAGCTCCATTTTACAGATGAGAAAACAGAGGCATGAAGAGGGTAAGGGGCTTGCTGGACCACATAGCTGGAAAGTGGCAGGCATGGGATTCAAATGCAGACAGACCTCCCCGTGCGTGCTCTCAGCCACTGAGAAGCTGAACTTGCTGGGTCGGGCTGGCACCATGCTGGGCTCAGGGTGCCCATCATCTCACCAGACCCCACCGCAGCCCGGTGAGATGTGTGCCAGCTTACAGATGAGGAAACTGAGGCACGGAGTGATGAGCTAAGCGGCTGAGCATCGCTCTGCTCAGCAGAGGTGGGGCTGAGGTCTGACTCCTCATTGCACACACTCGCCACCTTCAGGCTCTTCTCCCAGCCTCCCCCGGGCCCCAGGCTTCCTCAGCTCCCCCTACCTGCTCTCTGCCCTGTCCCTGCTCCCACCCCTCCTCAAAAGACATTCCCACATTCCCACCCAAGCCAGTGGTGCCAGTGCAGCCCCAAGGACAAGACCCATCACCCACCTCCTTGAGACACCACACACGCATACACACTCATGCACACACACGTGCACACCCGCCTTCATACCTGGGAGGAGACCCCTGGTAGGCTCAGCTCCTCCGGGGGCCAGAGCCCAGGGCAGCAGCCCCTGCCCCAACTCAGAACCCAGTTTCCTCATTTTCCCCCCAGCACTGTTTCTCACCCAGCCCCGTGCAGCCTTGGCCTGAGAGGAAGTTGCACAATCCCCTGGGAGCTGCAAGTGGCCGAGAATTACTCACCACACAGAGGGAACCGCATGCCCGGAAGGGCCCCATTCTCCGCCTGCCCCCCCACAGGCCTACCCAACGCAGCCCGCTTCCAGTCTCTCCCACACAGGGCTCCAGGCCACTTACTTGGCTCCTTCTTCCTCCCAGACTGAGCCTCCGGCAGCCAGGCCCCTGCCCCCTGCGGCATGAAGGGGCAAGAATGTTGTTGGAGTCAGGCTCTACTAGGTCCAGTGTGGGCCTAACCCTGATCCATGCCTCTTCCTAGTGCTCCCTGGAGAGATGTGCTCCTGGCCAGAAGCCTGAGGCCCACCACTCCTTTCACTGCCACCCACCTGCGACCTCAGCGCAGGCCCTCCCAGGGCTTCCAGACACCCAGTGTGCAGCCTTACTGGAGCCCGCCACCTGGAAATGCACCCTGAAACCGTGCCTGTGCCTATGAAGCACAGATCCAGCCACCACATACAGCTATACATATATAATTTACTGTTGTTGCTTTAATTAGAGAAGTTATGAGTTTACAGAAAAATCATGCATAAACTACAGGGTTCTTGTATATCACCCTATTATTAAAACCTTGCATTGGTGTGGAAAGTTTGTTCCAATTGATGAAAGCACATTTTATAATTGTACCATCAACTATAGACCCCAGTTTAACTTACAGTTCACTGTTTATGTTGTGCAGGTCTATGGATTTTTCTTTCAATTTTTAATCTAGTAGCTTATATACAACCTAACATTTCCCCTTCTAACCACATTTAAATATATAATTCAGTGCTGTTAATTATGTCCACAGTGTTGTGCTACCATCACCACCACACATTACCAGAACTTTTCCATCGTCCCAAATAGAAACTCAGTCCCTTTTGAGCCTTAAGGCCCTATTCTCTACCACCACCCCACACATTTTTCACTTGTGGGAAACTACTCTCACTGTACACGCAGTTTCAGAGGTTCCTCAGCCCCCGAAGTACTTTTCTAACTGTCTGTCAACGAGCTCTGACATTTCAATGAGTGTTTTTTTTCTGGGAGTTATGGGAGCCCCGCCTCTAGTAGGTAGATACTTAGTCAAGAAAAGACAGGCCCTCATTAGGCTGTTATCAGTCATCTATACCTCAGGGTGGACGGGTTTATTGGGCCCTTTTCAGAAAGCATCTTCAGGAGGGGAGAGTGCAGTGGAGGGAAGATTAGCCAGGCCGAGGCCTCTGGGAGGGGCAGACATGCCACTGAGGTGGGGGGAGCCCCAGAACCGAAGACTGGAGAGGCCCAGGGAAGACTGACACAGCCTCCGGCCCAGCCTGGACCCTCCCTGCAATGCCACACTCTAGAAGGACACAAAGGGTGAGCAGGAACCTGGCCTGGGCTTGCAGAGCTCCAAGGATGACCTCTGGCTCCCACCCTCACTGCTGGGGACCCACAGTGGGGCCTCCAGATAAGGAGCGTGATAAGTGCTTCTTATCACCCAGCAACCTTGGACTCCCACTAAGGACAAAGTCAGAAATGGTTTTGCCTGGGCCCCAGGGCTCCCCAGAGAGTCCCTCATTTCTGCAGCCCTCATCAAAAGGCAGGGCCCTCGGGGCAGTGTCCCTGTCCCCCCACCTCCCCCACAGCACTTGGAGGCCTGGAGCAGCAGGAACCAGGGCTCACGGTGGTCACCTGACTCCTCCAGCTGAGGGGACAGGGAGCATGGTTAGGGGGAGGGGCTGCTGCTGAAAGCCCTCCCTCCCCTCGAACATGACAGACAGATGCCTCTTTGCAGGGACGCTCCCCCAAATGCCTGCACAACCACCATCGCCCCCATCCTGATGACAGCCCCAGGAAGGGGAAGGGGCAGCCACCCTTGCCACCCCCACTTTTCAGATGAAGGGACTGAGGTCCACAGCACTTACAGGACTTCCCTGAGTCCACACAGCAAGTTCTTGGCAAACTGCAGTGTCCTGGCTCTTTTTCTAGATCTGGGTTTTTGAGACATTGGTGTCTCAGCCTTGACATCCTTGACATTTGAGGCCAGACAATTCTTTGTTGCGGGGGCTGCCTGTGCGCTGTAGGATGTTTGATGCCAGTAGCACTCCCTGAGTTGTAACAACAAAAAAATGTGTCCATACATTGACAAGTGTCCCCTAGGGGCAAAATCGCCCCTCGTTGAGAAGTACTGCCCTAAAAGCTCCCCAAAGACTGGCATCTGCCAATTCTAAATTGAAGGGTATCTGCCAGGGGCTCTAAACCTAAGGTCTACTCTTCTCTCCTGCCAGGTGTGCCAGGCGGGTGGGCCTGGAAGGGGCTGGTGGCTGCACCGTGGGCTCAGTGCCTCTGGGCAGGGGCTGCCCCACTGGCAGACAGTGCCACTTACGGGGCTCTCCTCCCAAGACCAAATAAATACCACTTCTGACCCCAAGCTATATACCAGCCCCTCTCCCTAGCATTCAATATTCCAGTGGTCTTTCAACTATTTTAATTACACACACTTATCAGTAAAAAAATTTTGAACACCCCCACATATGCCTGTTTCCTCATCAATTGCATGAATATATGATGCAAGTCAGCAAATATATACACAAGTAGGTCTATAAAAAAGACCAGAAGAGTAAATTACACCCATGATAAAATACCATTAAACACTCACCACTGCGGCAGAAATTAAACAGTCTAACAATACCAGGTGTTGGTGAGGTTGTGGAGCAATGGGAGTTGCTACTGAAGAGTGAACTGGTACAATCATTTAACAAAGTATCTGCAAAGATTGAAATATGCATTGCATACTATATGCCCTAACAATTCTACTCATGAGTACATGGATGCCGGAGAAATGTATGCACCAATGCACCGGGAAGCCTGAATAAGGATGATCCTACTGCACTGTTTGGAGTAGCTAAAAATAGAAAGCATCCCAAATGTTCAGTAGTAGTAGGACAGATACAATATGGTGGCCTTTTCACACAGTGGAAAACTAAACAGCAGTGAAAATGAGCAGGCTTCAGCTATGCCCTACGACATGAACAAACCTGCCAAATACACCACTGAGTGGGAAGCACTCCACATAAAAGTTCACGTTCATTGTCGTTCCTCTGTACTGAACTCTATTGGTAAGGGACGCAGGCCTGGGCAGTTCCATTATAGGAAAAAGCGAGGAACTGACTGTCATAAAGGTAGGATAGCAGCCACCTCTGGGGGCTTATGACTGAGGTGGGGGTGCACAGGTTGACTCTGGAACGCAGGCTACAGTCTATTTCTTCATCTGGGTGGTGGCGACCTATATACATAAGTTTATGCTCTTTTCAGCAATTGTGTCGTTTTGCACAATAAAAGGGAGGGGGACGGATGAGAGAAAAATAAATAGGAATAGAAGTTCTACTATTTTCTTCCCTTAACTGGTTATGAAAACAGGCCAGGAAAACGAGATGAGAACCTAAAGTTAGTCACAGGCCTGGGGTATCCGGGGTTGTCTGGGGAGGGCCCTCCCGCTGGCCCAGGCAGCTTGCCACCTCTCAGTCCAAGGAGATGGCCACCACGGCCCCTTCCATCTCCCACTCCTGCCCGGGACGCCCCAGGCACCACGCACTCCTTCCTCGCCAAGGACAGGCGGCTGCACCAGGTGGGGTGCCTTCATGTCCATTCCACCCTGCCCTGGGTCATTCCACGGGGTCCCTGACAGCAGGACACGGAGCTCAGGCTGGGAAGGCCCTGGTGTGAGGATGGGGGGATCTTGGAAACCCTCTGAATATACCAAACGTTGGGCGGCAGAAAAAAATAAAGAAAGAGGGTGGCAAGGAGAGGGACAGAGGAGGGGATGCATACATAATGGAGGCTAATGTTCCAGATGCTATAGAACTGGACACGGGGTCAGAGGGACATGGGAGTGGGGGAGATGAAGGGGACTGGAGGTGCTACAGGTTGGGGGAGCAGATGCCCTGGCCCTTGGTCCCGTGCTCAAGTCTTGGGCTCAGCACCAGGCAGGCAGGTCCAATGGAGCACCACGCACCCCAGGCCCCAGGCTTCCAAATGGCTGGTGGGTGACTTCATGGCCAACTCGTGCATTCAGCAGCCTGGAGTCCTCCCACTCTACCCAGGAAGGAAGGCTCCTGGGCCTGCCGAGGTAACCCCAGGTGAGTGGGGCCCGAGAAATGGCACCCATTCTGGAGCCTAAACCCCAAACCATCAAGGTCTCCATGCTGGCATGAGACCTTTGTAGAAAATCTCTTCCAACCAAGGGATGTTCTTTGGAGCAAAGGGCCACATGTCTTCACGTCTGCGTTCAACATGAAGGAGGAAGGAGAAGGGGTCTTATTCCCAGCCCACACTGGTGGGCCGGCCCAGTGCTAGGCACAGAGGAGGCACTCCTGAATGGCACCATGGCATGGGGTGCTTGGAGAGGCTCCCTCACCCTCCCTGTGGCTGTGTCTTCTCCTCTGGGAAATGTGGGAGCCTCAAAGTCCAAATCCCCTCCCACCCCACAGCTCAAAATCAG